>JAXGGA010000644.1:0-203178 GCA_038373865.1 Uloborus plumipes
TCGCTTTTGGGCACTGACGCTTAAGAGCCTAGCGCGCTCACTAGTAACATAAGTACTGTCATATGTGTACTCTATGCAAGAGGCTACTAATATTCCTTCGTATGAAGTCAAGTAACTTTACCATATGAGTTATTAACAACTGTTTGTAGATATTTGTATGAAATTTACAAATTTACATAACAAGTTATTACACATGTTTATATTTTATGTTATTGAAACAATTAAAATCCAGAATTAAAAGCAAACGAAAAAAAGTTATAATAATAACAATTGAGCTATATTGCCGAGAGCTGAATTTCATGCACTAAACAGCAATTAAATTGCGAGATTAGTCTGAAATATAAGGATAATGACTTACTTAAAAAATCCCTTATAGGCTAGGGAAAAGTAGTGTCGGAACTTATTTAAGCTTTCCAAAACGTTTTTAATGCTGGAAAAATTGGCCAAAAAAAGGTGATATTTCAATATTATTCACCGTTATTGCAACGTATTTTCAGCTTTAAAAAAAATGGTTAAAAAATAGCTCAAAGATGGAGGTTTTTTCAAGGAAATAAGGTGAAGTTTTCGCAATAATTTAAAAATCGTCTATGCAATACCTAGCTATTCATAAAATACATTTATATAACAATGGTATCATAAACACTTTCCGAAACGATTTTCACAATGGGCTTCTAAAATGCATTTCTCCTTGCCTCAGAAAAATACTTCACAATGCTACAGCCTCATTTCCATCACTTCTCAACAATAATCGAAGCCTAAACACGCTTTGAAAGAAACTCTAATTGTATATTTGTGATGTATATATTTAGATTCTCCTCTGTGGCTCCTTCTCCATATTGCCCCTATCCGAAACGAAAAAGATGTTGTGGTTCTGTTCCTTCTCACTTTTCGAGACATCACTGCCCTTAAACAAACCTCAGAAGAAGATGCTGCTAAAGGTAAAAAAAAAGGTTTGTTCTCTCAGCAGAGATCTTGCACTTTCTCAGCATGCTAGCTTAGAGTCGCCTATGTCGATCTGTTGCCAGCACTCAAAAACAAATTTCCAAGATCAGTGTCAATTCGACTGATTCCTGTCACTTTGATGTTTAGTAAATCGGTAGCTCCTGGATTAATATGGCAGCATGTTGACATTCAAGAGTAAGTTAAGTAGACTAGATTTTTCAATTTCTTACATTTTATCTGTTCTATGTCTGCATGTTTGGGGTTATGTGTGAACAAATTTCGCTACATATGCACCAGCACTCATATGCACCGCAATATATATGTGACTGAGCTTTAAAATATGCTTTAAGTACACCGCAAGTTTCAAAATTTCACTTTAAATGCAAGCTTTTTCTTTTCACATATTTACTTCTTCACAAATAAATATTTCTTTGAGATAACCTACAAGTAAAATAAACTTTTCAATCCCTAATAATTCAGTAACCTTTTAGGGTAAAACATACTTCCTTCTCTATTTTTTGAAAAAAATGTCTTACCTTCTATATAATATTCACATTGCATGCGATAAATTTATAAATTTTAACCTGGTCTCAGCCATACGAAAAAGTAGTAAATTTTCGTCCTATTGAATATTAACTTTTCCTCTAAATAAATGATAAACAGTAAAAATAACTAATATTCGTTGAAAACACTCTCAACATTAAAATGCTCTCCCCTTCTGTAACAGTACTATTGCTTCTTAATGTTAAATCTTACTGACCGACATGAATATACTTGGGAGTGCCAACTGAAGGGATAAAACTAATTTTGCATCATTTAGTAATATATTAATGTATTTAAATAAGCTTAACATAGTTATTCAAAGAATTATCAATTTAAAATGCAGTATGTTTAATTTCAGTCATGAAAAAAATACATCAACTTATTCAAAGGGAAAAGGTCTACACAGCTATGAGCTCAGACATTGTAAAACAGCATAACCTTGCACACTGATAAAATATCCGAAAAATTAGAGCAACCAATGCATAACAGCAACGTGCTAATTTTTTCTAATTCTCTGTACTAATATAAACATATTTATGCAGCATTCAATGCGATTGGTATTTTTAACAAAAATTTCCCAATTTAAAGTTCTGCAGATTACTTTGAAATTTAAATATCTATAGATCTGGCCAGTATCATTGACTAAAAAAAAAAATTCTCAAATTTTACTGCGCAAACTGTGTTAGGAATAAGCCATTCTGTTTTACAGTATTATTGCACTACAAAAAATATGTATTTTTTTTTTAATCTTAAGCATTTAAACAGTTAAGAAATGATGTCAATTAAATAATTTGTGCTGATGTGCAATTAAATAATCTACAATTATAACTATCTTCAGTTCTTAGTTTAAAACTCATGTTAATTTAAGAACTAACGACAATTATTTATACTGAACTTTCCCTCACGGATCAACTAAATATTTCAAAAATACCAATTTAAACGCAATATTAATCAAGGTATATAAAGGCAGATAATGACAGGAAGTTATGTCTGAAATATTGCTTGAAAATAAAGAAAACGTTTTTTTATTCCCCAACACTCTTAAGATTTATCATCTCCGAGCTATTTCTTGTTTCCGAAATTCAAGTTGTCATTAAGAGGAGAAAGAATAGGCATTGCCGAGAGCATTAAAAAGAATGTGACAAGCGTTTTGAAAAGCATCCAAACATTTGACAATGATGCACGAGACCTTTTTTTTTTTGTTAGAAAAAACCGAGGAGAAAATATAACTTTTTAAAGTGCTTGTTTTAATGTTATGCACATAATTGTACATAAAGTACATTGACGTGTTTAAACTGAACATTTTTACATTCATTTGATGGAAGTTGCAAAACTTTATTTTGATTACTTACGTACAAGATACTTATTTAATTCAAATGATGATAAAAAAAAAAAGATTTTAAATGTTCAATATGTTTTGAAAGAAATTGAACTTTCAGATTACAATTTTTCCAAGCTAAAAAATAATAGTTGACATTTATTGTTATTTAATTATTGTTATGCAAACGTTTCTGATAAGCATCCTTTCAAGCAAAACACATCTTTCGCTTAATTATGAATACAATGCAGAAATTTACATACTGCTTATTTATATTTTTCATTTGAGAGATAGTTTTCTTTTGGTCAATTAATAAATTTCTTTTTGCATATGAAAGATTAAACTGTATAATATTAAGACACATGACTTAATATGGACTTACACCTTTTGGTTTCGTTTCCGAATGAAAAACGTTTTTCTTTATTGTAGAAAAATAATAATAATAAATAAACATACAGTAAAAAATACAAGGATCAAAATTAAAACGCTTAAAAATACCTCTCATAATCCTATATTGTCACATAAAACATTTGTTTTAATACGCGTAAACGAATGATTAAAACTTTTAAAAAGAGTTTGCGTGAATATTATTATAGAATGCTTTAAAAACTGTATGTTCTTAACTTAGTGTTTTTTTTTGTGCGACTTCTTTAGTGGGACTTAGCAAATTTGCCCGCCTTGCCCGCTCAGTTACAAGGAGTCGATCTGTCTTGGTTCAGCAGTTCTCCTCTCACATGGCTACCCATAAGCCCGACACTACTAAACAATCACAGCTCGCACATGTAAGTAGTACATTTTGTAATTGATCATTTAATTCATAAATGAATAAGTAAATACTTTTGTGCTTGAAAATAAAAGCAAATAAAACAACGTTAAAAAGCGCGAATGCGGAGAAAAACTGCGGACACGTGTTTCGGCGTTACGAGGAACACCTTTTTCAATACACAAAATGAGGGCTTATGGCTGTAAATGCATCCAACAAAAGCCAAAGTACCGGATGCAATTGTGTTCCTGCGCACTTTTCAATTTTTAACGTTGTATTATTTTCTTTTATAAGTGAGTATTACAATAGAACCTCGTTTATCCGACCCTCGTTTATCCAGATCAAATTAATTGATTTAAAACAATTATGTTCACATAGGTACTTATAAAATTATGATAACTAAGAACATTGATATACGTACAAAGAACATTCTCTTTTTAATTTGATTGTACAGTTTCTGCATAGTTTGTATGATTAATTATAGTATAATATAAACACCACTTTGTTTGTTATCTATACTTCCCGGATTATCCGGATTTTGATCACCCAGATTACTTTCGGTAACAGTTAGTCCGGATAAAAGAAATTTTACTATTTATATTTGAAAATTGAAAAGTGTAACTTCATGATGAAATTAATTTTTTTTTTCAAACCAGCTAAGTATTTTATAAAAGAGGAACTATATTAAAAAGACAGAAAAGAATTTCCTTTGTTCAAGGACGATGTCGTATAATAACTTTTCTGCCTCCTCCAAATGTTTTAAAAGTCAAGTTTTGACATACATATTGTGTTTGAACTGAATTTCAAGAATGGAACGAAGTGGCTAAACTCCTCATTATTGACAATGACATTTTTATTTATATTGATGTTTTTTTTTCTCCTTTTTTTCCCCTTCGAAAATAAATACTAGGTTTGTAAACAGCTGCTATTTAGACTGATATATTCAAATACGGAGGGAAAATTAACAATATTTCTTGAAGTAAAATTAAGGTAATTGTAAAATAAAATTTAATCAAAACACTATTTCTAAAAAAAGATTATGTCAGCATTATAATTGAAAAAAAAATGAAATGAAGCTAGTTTTCTCGAAAGAGGAGGAATATGAGTTCTGCTGTTTAGAAATTAGAAATGTCGGAACTTTCGTAAAGGAGTAGATATAATATTCCTTAAAAGAAATGCAGAAATATAATCTTTTTTTTTTCTAAACGTAAGACTTGAAGTTAGCTTCCTGAAGGGGTATGAACTAATTTTCTCGAAAGCTGGTTTAAAAACAAATAAACTGATTGTTAAGGTAATAAAAAAAACATTTTTACAGAAAAATGACTGTCAATCATTATTCCGATAATACTATTTTCTTTAAATTAATAGTTTTATAAAAAAAATGGAGCTTAGTAAAAAACAAAACAAATTTTCTTTAAAAAAAACAAATATTAATTGTGTTTTTTGAGAATGTTATTTTTCTCTGCACGAGCAATTCTGTTTAGACTGAATTTAAAAAAAAAAGGGGAGAAAAAAGAAAACTATATTCCTTTCTAAAAAGTTAAGATAATTCATACTTCTGAATACAAGGCTGTTTTGAAACTAGGGCACTAAAGGAGATAATGGACAGCTAGAATTCGTAGACATTGAGAAAAAATGGAAAATGTTCATTTTTTTTCTAAAAATCTATTGTCTTTTAACGCTTCGTAAATGATTTTTTTGAAAGTAGATTTCTAAAATTAAATAGTGTTTGAACTGAATTTCAAAAAGTTAACGAAAACTAAAATTACTTTCATAAACTAAAACTAAGTTTTTATTCAATTTACAAAGAGTTGCATTGATATAAACTAAGCTTGCTTAACTTTTAACTTTTGTTGTGTAAAATTGTCGTGCTTCCACTTCTATGAAATATTTTCAATGAAATATCTTTGAAAACGTTTTATAAAAACTGCAACACATAGTAAATCAAAACATTTTTAACTTTAGTTGCATTATGACAGTAATATTTCCTATGAAAACAAACAAAATATTTATTTTTATCACATATTCTACTAAAGGACAGGATTTTTTAAAGATTTTACATTTCATAATACGATTATAACACAGTAAGTTACACAAAAGTATATACAAACCCGCTGAGCAGAACAGGTGCTTAAAATTCCGGTGAGACCTTTAAGGCGCTTTTTGACGTATTTTAAATTTTCATATTTTTCCAGTGTACCTTGCACCAAGCCTGCTTAATGTCTACAATGTTCTTATTCTTACTGCTCATATTAATCCCATTTAATTATATGGTCTAAGAATAAATTTTTGAAAATATAAGAACAAAATTGTAGAATCATGGAATTTTTACCCTTTTCAAGTAAAAAGCAAGAATATATCACTGGGATTCCTCTTTTTTTCCCCCAAGTTAACTAAACTGAAAAATATGAGGGGATGCAAAGTTATCCGGGCAGACTCAACGATACCCTAAATGACTAAACTGCATTATTCTATCAAAAATACATTTACAAAAATGTTTCCAATAACACCAAGTCTCAATTTTTATTCATTTTGGGCATTTGAGATTAACTATGCTTTATTACGAAACTCATTAAAATAATTAAGCTTTCCACTGATGATAGATTTATGTTGATCATTCTCATCATTGCATATCAACTTTTTAATTTGTAAAATTTGAAAAATGGATTACTTCTCTGTGACCAATGTAGCAGATGCAAATCTCTAATTACATCTCAACTTCTAAACTAATGAAATGTTTTACGATAATAAATAATTATTGAATGCCATCTAACATTAATTGATCTTTTTCTTGGCAACACATTTATACTTAATTTCAATGCGGGAAAGTTGTGTTCCTCGTTATGTACTAATTATCAAGCGTTCAACACATGCAAAACATTTTTGATTGATACTTTCGTGGAACTAATTAGTTACCAATTAAGGACACGAAGAATAACTGTGAATATTTCGAAATGTCATGTAAGGTCAAAGGAAGTGTCTGATCATTTAACTACCTATTTACAACATTAAGCCAATGTAAACTCTTTCATCATTAAGTTCTTTTTTGTAACTGTGTTTAGAGAATAACCAAATTTTTAAATTTTTTGAAAACACTATCTAACCTAAATTAAGACCTTGTCTCTAAATTAAAGTTCTTGTTTACAAATGAATGTAGTAGATAACGGTAGAAATAAACCGTTAAATATATTTTACAAAGTAATAAATATACTCCTCAAAAGTGAAACCGCAGCATCATCAATGGTTTGTGCAAATGTCTTTGGTTTGTATCACTTGCACAGATGCTATAGATGGGATTCAGAGCCAAAAAACCTTCCGGGATTCAGGTTTGCTGTTACGAGTTTGGCGTATAACATGCAGTCTGGCGTTGCTGTGCTGTCATACTTTGTAGAGTGTGGCCTGAAACAAGGGCAGAACAGCAGACTCCAAAACTTGTGTGACGTAGCGGTCTGTTGCCAAACTGCTGCTCAAACCAGTAGGATGGTCAGCGCAACGACGTGTACCAGTAACATGCCTGGCGTGGTGTCAGTGCCTTCGTAAATGGACCATCATACGGCATGGGGTAGTATGCCGTGCTAAGCACGAAAGTCGTATCTGCACTTTTTAACAAAAATGGGCTATCGCCAAAAGGTGGTTTTTGGTGACATATTTCACCCACATACAATATTTCATGATCATTTGAGAACAAAAAACATTTTTAAAAAAATCTGAAAAAGTATCATTCAAATTAAATACATGGGGCGCACAACTTTAAAGAGTTTTTTCTCAGTTTGAGTTCGACTGTAGATACCACTTTTGTGCTTAGCACGGCAGTATTGCTTAAAAATGTGTCCCGTTTCTGTCTGTAGACAAAAGACGGCAGTCGACAGATGTGGTGTCATCACAGAAAATGCTACGAACCAGTTCATTTTGCCGAAGGTTACACCGGACCTGCTCTGGTATCCTGGTTTGGGATTACATAATGTTTGGCCACAAGACCACTGGTACACAACGGCGACAGTTTGACAGCTGACGTCACCCAAGTAGTGTGACGTCAGCACACTTCTCCAGATCTAAACCTATCGAGCACGTATGGGATATCATTGAACGTGATATGAACCAAGAACCACTGGCACTAACCAACTATTGATGATTGTTGCACAGCAGTGGATGTGGTTTGGATAAAATTACCTCAGCAAACCATCAATGACTTCATTGATAGCATGCTTCGTCTGATTTTAACCTGTATACCGTATAGCTGCCCGAAATGGGCACATTAGAAACTATTTTGCCGATTTTTCATCCTTTGCCCATTTATCTCCTGCCGTTTTTAGGGAGCTACGCACATTCTTTCTTGGTGTTTCAATTTCTCTTTTGAGGAGTATAAAAGGAATAATAAAAGCGTTAAATACAGACCAACTTGTTACAGTAGTTATATTTATATGTAAGATCAAAAAGATGCAAAAGAGAAAATTTCGTTTTTAAGTAACTTAAATTAAAAAGATTCAGCGGACAACTTATAAATAAACAGTCTATCAAGCAGGAGAAAATTCCTTTCATGTAAATTCAGTTTTACTGTAAATAGTCTTATTTGACAACTTGTTTACTTCATGTCCTTATGCATTTGTCCATATGTAAAACATGATAGTTTGTTTCTTAGTCCATTTAAAATCCAAATGAAAGTACGAGAATGTTGTTGGCATAGATAGCGATGGAGACGCAAAAACGGGTGAAAGCGATCATTACTTATCTTTTCTTTGATTGTTTCAGATGATAAGCCTCAATTCCGAAGTCCTGCCTCAATATCGACAAGAAGCTCCAAAAACCCCGCCTCACATACTCCTACACTATTGCGCCTTTAAAGCCATCTGGGACTGGGTGATCCTTTGCTTAACCTTCTATACAGCCATCATGGTCCCTTATAACGTGGCCTTCAAGAACAAGACTTCTGAGGACGTGTCCCTGCTTGTCTTGGACAGCATCGTTGACGTCATCTTCTTCATCGACATCGTCCTCAACTTCCATACAACGTTCGTGGGACCCGGAGGGGAAGTTGTTTCGGACCCCAAGATCATCCGCATGAACTACATGCGTAGTTGGTTTATCATCGATCTCCTCTCCTGTCTGCCTTATGATGTGTTCAATGCCTTTGACCACGACGATGACGTAAGATAATAACACAAGACGCGTCTTTCTGTATTAAAACAAATCTCAATGTTGTAAAACATTGTTTTAGTTTGTTTACAACTCGATGTTGTAAAACTTTGAGCCTATGTATTCAATAATAAGCCAAACGGTAAAACTTTAATTACTGAAACGCACCAAAAAAAACTTTAAAGAACCATTACATGGTATAAAATTCTAGTTGAACCAATAGTTTAACCAGTTGGAAGTTAGTGCTGTTTTCCCCATAAATTGGTACACTAACTAAAAAATGCTATCTATAGTAAAACCAGTTGCTTCAGCAATTGGAATGTTATGCCAGTTTTAACTGTGACTAGTGTTTTTACATGAAAAGGTTAGAATGTTAATACGTTTCTTTAAACCCCGAGTATGAAACCGGTGATATTATGCAGAATTTAGTGGTGTGAAATTTTATGCAAATTTACTGGTTTTAAAAGACGGAGCATGTAACTTTATTTTATTTAATTACTTATAATGGGCTTAGATTAGTGCAGCGTACAATCAACTATTTCCCAGTAAAGTGACAGATTTTATAATTATTTTGTTCTGCATAGCTCTTACTTTCCTCACCTTAAGCATCTAGAATATCATAGGTGGTGGGTTTAGATCATAATATAAAGCTTAGTACATCTGGAATAGTTTCTCCGCACTTTTATGGAACATGACAACTCGTGCATCGAAGGTAATTTTTTGCCGTTTTCACCTAGTAGCATGTCATGTTTACTTGTTTGGTTTCGTAAAATATTTTACTTTAGTGAGATCGTTTATCTTTATAAAACACATTGAGAAACTATAACTATCCTTACTTCTGATATAGATTTTAGCATTTTTAGTACGTCACGTGTCATGTGCAATGAAATGTCGTTCCACTTTCACATGCAACTGCTAAAATATTCTTTGCTATTTTTATTGTACGATGTCTTACTCCCATTAATCTTCCTATAAAGCACCATTACTCTTAATTACGAGAATTGGTGAAAAACTGAAATCTTCCAGGCCTCTTCAGCCTTTGCTATATTTTTTATATATATTTGCTGTTTTTACCTTATGTAAAGTATCCATATAAACATTTTTATTATTTTTGTTTCTTCTAGCCTATACGTCCCTTTTTATAAAACGTCTCCCTGTACTTCTCCATTCAACAAGTATTTATAAGCATATTCTAACGGGAACACTTTTACGCTTTCACTCATGAAATATTGCACATTCTTGAAGAAGACTTTTTTTCTTTGTTTACAGTTATTTAGCACGAGAGATCTTATTCTCATTGATCATGTTTTTTAACTCACACTTATAAATTGACTGGTATAATCGTGAATACTTTGCGTGAAAAAAAAACATGTAGCAATGGAATGTTAATAATACTTAGGAGATTACAGTTTTAAACTAAATTGATCACTATAAAATTAATCCCGTAAATGTAGCATATTACGTTTAACTGTTTTGAAAAAAATGCTGGCCATTTGTCAAAGCATTTAAAACTGATTTTTATGTCTTCTTTCTTTTGATTTGCAAGAAATAATTACATTTTTATGTTTTCTTAAAATTGAATTGCACCATGTTTAATTTTAGACCCACTAGCCAACTGAAAATCTTTAGCATAATTCATGTGTTTTGTTTTACAGATTCATATAAATTACTATTAAAATTTGTATAATGAAAACAATTTTGCTTAATTTTTGATTTTTGTTTTTTAATACCGATCCCTCGAAAAAACTTCATACACTCTTATCTATGATTCAGTTCAGAAGAAATAAAGTAACTGAACTTTATAAACCCTGTTTGATCGGTTCTAATACTGATTTAGATCAACCGAAATCCGAACTAACCAAAGTATTTATAAACTGACTAACTTTCGGGAAAAAATTGGCTTATAGCAATCACTTTTTTTACACTTTATCAAACAATTTATAGATAGAACAAATTTTACAGTACTTTCTTTATTTTTAAAGTAAAAACTGCAACTGGTATGAAAAACCATACATTTCATTGTAATTATTTTAGTTTGAATTGACAATAGTTCCGTACCAAAAAAATTTCTGTAACATATTTGTTAAAAATTGTATATCCTTATTTTACATAAAATGCTACCAATTACATGTTATAAACTGAAAACGTGCTTTTCTCTTGCAGCAAGGTATAGGTAGTTTATTTAGTGCCCTAAAAGTGGTGAGACTCCTACGGCTAGGCCGAGTAGTGAGAAAATTGGACAGATATCTTGAGTATGGAGCCGCCATGCTTATCCTACTACTGTGTTTCTATATGCTGGTGGCTCATTGGCTAGCGTGTATATGGTACAGCATAGGCCGCAGTGACGCTGAGAACGGCTTTGTGCACAGTTGGCTTTGGAAACTCTCTAATACAACCGGAAAGCATTTCTATTACAAATCAAGCTCCAATCCTCTATCGAACAGCACTCATGAACTGACAAAAGGACCACCGCGTGGTACGATGTATGTAACAGCTTTGTACTACACCATGACTTGCATGACCAGTGTAGGTTTTGGGAATGTTGCAGCTGAAACGGACAACGAGAAAGCGTTCACGATCTGCATGATGATTATTGGAGGTAAATAAAAAGTTCATTATGCTTTCATGATTTCAAAATTGACTTACGTGTAGGCTCAGATTATTACATGCTCCAGCTGAGTCTAGGATCAAGGGCCTTTAAGGTTAAGGGTTCTCATTTCTAATTTCAGTTACATTAAATGTGTAAATAAATTGGCACTCGTAAGGCTTTGAATATAAATTTACTAATAATAAAAGCAGTAAAAATGCTGCTTTTCAAATGTTATATTTATTTATTTATTTATGTTTGTTAATTGTGGTTTAACTTGAGCATCAGTTACAATATTTGCATTACAAATTTGCTTATAACAAATATTATAAATATTTAGTTAGTGCATAAGTAGTAAGGATTATTTTTTTAATAAGAGACTTTTTTCGGAACTCTAAATAATATTCGTAACCCATTAGTTTTAACAATGCGTTTTGAGCTTTTAATTCTAACACTCGGAAAGAAAGATACTATAAAGATTTATGGCTAAAATTAGAGGTAGGAGTAAAAATTAAGTGTATATTGATGAAACAAAGATGAATATTAATGTAACTGCGTATTTATAGATTCAAGTAATACTTGCTAAACATGAGAATTTCATAAACTATTCTAAAGGTTGTTATATGAGAATGATAGTATGGTTGTAGAAAGAGGAGGGAGTGAATGACTCTCATAAGCACTAGTCCCACTGTCCCATTATGGCTTGATCGGGCCCTGATTATGTCTTCTTATGTATCTTCATGTACAATTTTTCTATAAAGGTTTTTCTGTTAGGTTGGAAAGCTTAAATGTTGATCTTAGACGAAGAGTACCAACAATTTAATTTTTATAGCATTAATGTGTTGTTTAAGATTTTTGATTTATATTTTATTAGCATGTCTTAATTAAATATAAATTTACATCACGTTTCTATGAACAAAGATTAAAAAAACAATCTGCTAAATAATTTATGCGTATGCTTTTTTTTTTTGACCTGCAGTCGATCTTTCGTAAAATGACCACCGAATGGACTACGGTCAACTGGTCAACTTACCAAAGTGGTCAATATATAGAATTAAGAAACAACACAGAAATGTTTGTCGTGCTTTTATTACACTACTCTACAATGTGCCCAAATAACTAATTTGGGCTTTTAATTTCAGGTTGAAATCTAAGGTTGAATTTTTTAACTTGTCGACTTCATGTTAAAAATATTTTTTTGCTGATATATGACTCGATTATCTCTTACAGCCCTATTATATGCCACCATTTTCGGGCATGTGACAACCATCATTCAACAGATGACATCGGTAACTGCAAGGTACCATGAAATGTTAAACAACGTGCGCGAGTTTATGAAGCTACATGAAGTTCCAAAAGCCCTTAGTGAAAGAGTTATGGACTATGTAGTATCTACTTGGGCCATGAGTAAAGGGATTGACACAAAGAAGGTAAGCAAAAGCAGTCTTTCTTTTATTTTCGGTTAGCATTTCTAACTGCTGATACAAAATCTGCAAGATAAAGTTTAATTAGAAGTAATATTTTCAAAGTTCAATGCAACGAAAGTTTAGTGCTTGGAAAAGTTGTCGTAGTAAGGCAACGAGAACTTTAAGCTGATTTTTAATAAAAAACGCACATTTTCATTTGATCGGGGATTCATGATGAATCACTTAGAAGCTCAAATGACTGGAATGTAGCAGCTCTTGCGCTTTCCAAAAATTCGTTTCGAATTGTTCCTCTGGATATTACCTTCAGAATTTCTGACGTAGATACAGCAAAATTACACTAAAACGCCATTAATATATTGAAAGCTATGTGCTCTAATAAAACATCAAATTCTTCATGGTACCCATGAAGAGTACCCACTTGGAGACGAAGCTCAATATTTCCTTAATATTTTTATTTCATAGTTTTTGATGTCAGTTTCGCTTCATATTGAGAGACAGAGAAAGAAATGTATCTTTAATATTAAGAATGCAATCAAATCGCTGTTAGATTAAAAAATATTGCTTTTAGTGCAAAAAACGCTATGTACAATGTATGTCAAATGTATGAAAGACTTAAAAACTATTTTTTTACTGTGACACGTGTACACTTTTGCTCATTTGTAACTCACAAGCTAAAGCAGGGACTCAAAACTACTAATGCCTGTTAGACGGATTCAGGAAGGTTTTTTACCTTTCAAAACAAATTCTCCTGATGCAAATATTAATGACTATCATAGGCACCGCCATGTGATATCACGGGAAGTCAGTGGCGTAACTACTCGTTGGTTTCAGGGGGGGGGGGGAATGACAACCCCTTTTCCCCCACACTTTGTATGCATGTATGTGTGTATATATCTGTAGTACGCACTTGAAAATACGTACTTACTGGACAGCCTTTCAAAGAGTAACAATCTCTGACACTAGAATTGTGCTGCAGTCTTAAGAAATATTACTGCAGAAAAATGGAAGGGGGGTCCGGGGGTTCGCCCCCGGAAATTTTAATAAATTATACCTTTAAAAACTCTATTACCGACTACCTTGGTGATGTTCCAGGAGAGGATGTTAGATCTCTTAGTCAGTAAAACACGATTGTCGGCCATTTTTAATAATGTGAAAGAAAATGATAGGATACAGAAATTCTTCCAAGCGATTTTTTCGAAATTTAAGCTCCAAAGACGCAATTTCAGACGAATTTCGATGATAATGGGGGGTTTGGAGGCTTACCCCCGGAAAATTTTGACATTTATTTCCTAAAAAAGACGATCCTTAATGGTTCTGGGAAGGGGAGGGGAGTGGCAATGAAGTCTGTAACACTATGATATTCACAGGACAACCGTACTTTTCATTCTAGGATTTTTTATATTTTTTCACCTCATTTTTGCATTTTTGGATCAACGTTTCGGGGGGGGGGGGGGAGTTGTCTCCAAAACACCCCTCATAGTTACGCCACTGCGGGAAGTCACTGTGACCTTAACACCTTTTGTAAACGTTTCTTATTCGGCATATTTTGCTTGGCAAAAGTTGGAGACAGTATTGTTATATTGCAATATTTAAAAATTATGCTATTGTGTTTTGTCATTAGATATAGGTATGAGTATGAATACATGACGCATTTTATCATTCTATAAGATGTGAAGTTTGATTCCAAAAATTAAAAGTTTCCGTCCTTTCAAAAAAATTGAGTTCGGAACTCTCCTGCTTTTTAAGGTTTGTTTATCCTTATATGCATATCTTAATTACAGTGATACTTATCTTTAGCTTTAAGTATCAATGCAAATATATCCGTGAGAAACTCTTATAGTTTCTTCTGTAGCATCTTTTTTATACCAGGTACAGTTTATTTTTTGGTTCAAAAAAACACGTGTTAGAAAAAATTTTACCGGTTTGCAGGTTGAAAAGGTCGAGAAACGCTGAATGAATGAATCGCGCATGGATGCCATTCACTCCCAAAAGTTCAATATCTTACAATGGCGCACATGTCAAATCACATAGGATTTGATGAGAAGTGGGATAAGATTCACGAGAGGGAATAAGATTTCATGAGAAGGAATAGGATTTCATGAGATAACATGCAGGAATTAGATTTTTTGCCTGCAATTGCGCATGCTTTTTTCAATATTAACTTCATCATAAAAGTATGAAATTGGTGATTTGATTCCATGAAAATAAGTCTCTGATATCAATACAAAATGCTATAAACCTATTGAAACATTTTTAGTGTCAATAACAAATCAACGAATGATTATAGTCCACAAACATGACTTAAGAAAACTATAAAGGAGTCTTGCACCGTTTATAGAGCGTGTCTATGAAAGTTCATAGATAAAATATGCAGAGTTTATGATTTAAAAAAAGAATTAAAGTCTTCAGGAAAGACAGCGCAACATTATTCTTATCAAAATATGATGCATGTTAAATAGAATCCAAAAGGTTAAGAACTCAGTCGGCAAGCCAACCACCTTGTCTAGCGATCAGAGAAGTTTGACCCAGATGGAGTTGTCCCGGGTTCGAATCCCGGCTCGGGCATGGATGTTTTTTCTTTCTCCTGTCCTTGTCCTTTCTTTGAGTGACTATGTTGTTGTGCTGTGAATGGTTGCCTTCCCTAGAAATGGGTCCATAAGGCATGTATGTTCTGTGCAGGTCGGATTTCATACCAAATGGAAAAGTAAAGAAGCGTACCGCAAATTTCCAGCCTAGCTGTTATAAGACAGCAACAACATCAATCCTCTAATACGAATGCATTCTTAACGAAACTTCTCGCAGTGGCGATATTTATGAAATTTAATTAAAATTTCAAATTTCAAATTTTGAGTTTGAATTGAAATTTTATGTTTTAATTAATCTGACCAAGAAAACTTTTTGTAAAATTCGACTGTTGTCGATTCCATTTTGCAAAACTTACTGAAATACAAATAAAATGTTTTTCTACTTTATTTGAACAAAAATTTGTCTTTTTACAGAAATGATTGAAAAAACAAACCGATATTTCCGACGCTTTCTAACAATCAAAGTAGGAGCAACAGACGCGCCGCGCCATCTATGGGTAAAAGTGTACAAGTTTTCCGAATTATAAGCGATTTACCTTATTCATGAGATGCAAACCTTTTTACACTAAAGATTAAAAAAAAATGAAAACTAACTATTTTTATTTGAAATAAAAATTGGTGATATTTTTTTGTTTTATATTTTTTTCTAAAGTAAAAGGAAATGTGCGATTTTGCATAGCTACGGGAAAAACAGTTCCTTTTTTTTTACTATTTCCCACCTTTTTTGTTTAATACAAATTTATGAATCTAGAGTATACAAATTTAGAATACAAATTTATGAACCAAATGACCTGATTATTAAAAAATAAAAAATTGAAAAGCCACCACTTTTCCAATAATTTAGTTTATAATTTAAGTTACCTTGTTTTCAACCGATCAGTATTCAGATAAGGTTTTCAATTTATTTTGTAAATATATATTCTAATTGCATATAACATGATTAACGAATTAATTATTTGGAACTTAAAAATGTAAAGTAAACTATTAATTTTTAGGTTAAATTTTATCTTACTATTATTACACGAGTATTACATTTGGTATTAAGCAGGCATGGAGTAACTGCGATTACGTATCCGAGTTCAACCGTGAGTACTTAATCTAAATAATTAAAATATGCTATTGCAATCGTCATTAATATCACTAAAGTTTGCTTAATCAAAATCGCAATCAATCAAATTAATCAAAATCTCATTCTGAACACACCATGGCAAATAATAATAATAACTATTATTACGAGGGTTGTTTTTTTTTTTCAACCTCCGTTTGGCTATAAGAAATAAACGGATTCAAATAAAAAATATATTTTATTATCAAAAGTAGGTACAATCCTCTACAATTCTCTACATAATCACCTTGACGATTGAAGCATTTGTTATATCTGTGAACAAGCTTTATAATATCCTCCTCGTAGAATGTTGCAGTGGCGTAGCTAGGGAGGGGCGTGGGGGGCGGTCCGCCCCGGGCGGCACTTTTAAGGGGCGCCAAAATGAGAAGGTCGCCGGCAAACCACATGCACCACTAAAAAAATAAAAAATAAAAAAAGGGAACAACAAGAAGGAAAAAAAAAAGTATGAAATTGTGAAATCTGGACGGCATCAGGATAGAGGCTTTATACGGGAGGAAAAAGAGCAAAAACCAAACAATTGCCAAGCAAAAACATAGGGAGCCATCGAGACCCAGACGTCCTCAAGTATAGGGTTCGCAATAAAGAGAAAAGGATAATTTTCATAACAACCAAGCAATATTGGGGCGGCAACAAGGTACAGACCTCCTTGGTACAGACGTTACGGAAAAAAATAAAAACCAAACAAAGTTATAGAGTGGCATTGAGGTGTAGACACTCAGATTTCAGTAGCAATTTAATAATTTTTGAAACTTTCCTTGCTATACTTATTTCACGTTTATTTCTCATTTAATAAGTGTAATGTAAAGATATATTTTTCTTCTATTCAGTTCCATTTTTAAATACATTTAGCATAGTTTTGATTTTTAATGAAAATTCTGAGCTTGCAAAAATCGGGAATAAGTGTGATAAAAGGCTTACTTATTGATAACTATACCTATTTCATATTTCTTTCTCTCATATATACTAAAAATATCTAATGTTTCCATTGCATTCATCATAATTATGTAGATTACCGGAGCGCTTTGTTAATTAGGATATTTTCTCATACTAATTTTGTGATTCCACAAAATGTGTGAGAACCATAAGTTCTGACTTAGATAAAAAATGTGTTTCTTAATGTATAATTGAAGAAACATTTAAACTATAAACCAGTGGTTCTCAACCTTTTTCCAGCTATCGCCCACTTTAAGATTGAAAATGTTTTCAACGCCCCCTTTGCAGAAAAGAGCGTGAAAGGAAGAAGGGGAGAAGGAAAAGCAGTTTTCTTGACCGGTTTTCCTCTGTAATTTTGCCCAAATAGATAGTTAAAAAATGGCTATGGAGTAAAAAAACTTTTCAAGCATAAGATATTTTTTTT
The DNA here is from genome assembly GCA_038373865.1 of Uloborus plumipes. Lineage (NCBI taxonomy): Eukaryota > Metazoa > Arthropoda > Arachnida > Araneae > Uloboridae > Uloborus > Uloborus plumipes. Next base: position 17,782 of record JAXGGA010000644.1, read on the forward strand.
AAAAAGCAGTCAATGTTTTCCTTCCAAAAAGCTGTGTCAAAGAATCAACCAAGTGGGCAAAATAGTTCCATTAATTGAGAGACCTATTTTGAACGTAAATAAGAGCAAAAAAGTTTGAAATAAAAATGCGTTGTTTTCAACATTTTGTTTTTTTTTTGAAAACCATTATACTTTGAAAAATGCACTGCGTTCAAATAGTTCCCCAAACAGTCCAATCCCAAACCGTGTTGTTCTTATTTACTTGCAGCAATGCAATACACATCCCTCATTTACGGCAATAACAAAGCCTGAGTTCCAATTTTTTCCAGGCGAGACAAAGACTTGAAACTAGCACTACATGTCATCCTTAAATATTATAAATCAAGTTTTAATTGGAGGGAAAAATTAAATTAAGTACAATTTTCAAATTACAAGATAAGTTCAATTCAGAGAAATTCTTTTTGAGTATTTTATCGCTTTGAAGGTTGGATAAAATGCCAAAAAAATACAAGTCCTAATAACGCAATTATAGTATGATTTTGTAGACATCATAGTAAAGACGACGCTTGCTTTGAAAATGGAGTCTTAAAAACGCTGTTCCTTTCATCTTAGGTTTCGTGGTGTTAATTTTTTGATTCAAACTCCACCACGGTGAAGTATTTAAACTTCACGTAATTTTAAGTTTTGGTAGATTATAACACGGGAGAAACACTTCATGAAGTTTTTCCAAAATTGAAAGTTATTTTAAAGCTAATTTTAGTCATCTTAAGGGGTCAAAGCTCCTTCTGGTGTGCTCTGAAATTCAAGTCTTAAAAGCCTGAATTTAAACTATTTCTGTTGAGGTTGAGGGAATGATAAAGCTTCAGGAGTTTTCTCTGGAAATTTCTTCACATTGTGCTCTGAAAAACGCAACTGGTTGATACGACGATGCTCTTACAACACAATAAGTCGGTCCAGTCTGGTGGCTTTCTTCTAGAAATTTCTCTTAGAAATTGACTTCCTAAAAACGTAATTCTAGGCTCTTTTTGGTCATGATTGGGGAAAGAGTTGGCGTGTAATTCGAGATTCCCTCCCGTAATCATTTTTGAAAAGATCACTAGGCTGTCTTTTAAAATGATGGTTTTCATAGCTCTTCGACAGAAATGTCTAAAAACAAGATTTTTAAGCTATGTGGTTATGAGTCATTTTCAAAATTTGCTTACATTTGTTGTCCGGAGGTTAAAGAGACGATTTTGAAGCATAACTTATATTTTAAATTCAATGCGAACAATTATTTTCTGCAAGAAATACCCCCAGAAAATTCTGTCACTCAAAAAATTATTAAAATTTATTTATTTATTTTTATATAAGTCTTTAAAAATGAGAATCAAAAGGCAAACACGCTTGTCCATTTCCAACTTTCGCAAGTTTAACTATTTTTTATATACTTAATTGCATAAAAAAGTATATGCAACAAATTATTTTTATATATTGACTTTAGTATATGATATTCATCATAAATATTGACAATAATAATTTTTTTCATTAAGAAATTTATGAATATATTTTGTCCGGGGGGGGGGGGGCAGTTCTTGTCAAGTCCGTTATCCTAAGGTTATTTTAGCTAAAAAAGGTATTTATTGCAGTCAAAAGATTTTAACGCGTATTATTCAGTAAACTTAAACTAGTGACGCAACTATTTCGTACCATTTTGTTTTCCTGAGTCGAGAAGTATTTCTGTGGCGTTTCGCACAAGATTTCTTCCAGGTACGTATTTTTATTCTTTGTCAAGTCTGTCACCAAACATTTCAGTATTAATTTTTACTTTTTCTTAACTTTTACCCCAAAATATTGCTTATTATACAACTCTAAGAAAATGCATATTGTTGTTTAATTTTTGAATTCTACAACCTAGCCATAATTTGACATTTTGGTTGAAATGTCAAGTCCGTTACTGGTCAAATCCGTTACCAAATGTCAAGTCCGTTACCATACAGTTTTTGATCAATATTTTAATAACCACAAACATCGTTTTAAGCTTCAGGGACGCAAATAATTTCAAATGAAGTTGGTTCTAGGCACTATGTGAGTTTAAAAGTGAGATTAAAAGTAGGTTTAAAAGTGAGATTTCATATTGATTTTGTATTGTAACGGACGACAATTTTCCTTGTAACTTAAAGTTTTACAACAGCATTCGAATACTAAATTATGCATCAAAGTATACAACCAATTACTTTTTCACACACCTAAAATATGTGACAAAACATCTGTTAGTGATTCTAAAAGAAAATAGTAAGTTAAAAAAATTGCTTAAAAATTCTGAAATGTAAGCATATGGTGAAAATTACCCTTATGCTAGTGAAACAGGTGGGTGTTTCTGCATCTTTACCCCGAAGTTATTTAATAGTGAAGTTTTCAAAACGCAATTTTAAGGTATTTTTGGCGATAAAAGTTAGGGGAGCAGGGAGGGGTGAGGAGTTTAGGACACATCCTTGAGCAATTTTTAAATGGACATCAATAAAACACATTTCTAAGGCTATATTTCTAAGGGTATATGTTTAATTTTATTTCATGTTCACTAATTAAAAGATGTGAGATATAATTTTAATATAATGGATGGATTAAAACTACCCTAGCAGCATCATCTCATCGGCCGATGTTCGGCCATTCATCGAAACCCGATGACACTCTCATCGGCCGATGATCCAATATGTCTCATCGGCCGAGCAGAATCCGAGCAGCAAAATCCGATGAGAATACGATGAGATTTGGAGCAATTTACGAGCAGAACAGTCCCGTGCCGAGGAATTTCATCGGGAAACTTGATCGGAAGGATATCGTTTTCCGATGGAATGTAGCTCGGCTTATTTTCATCGGGAAAGTTGATCGGAAGGATATCGCTTTCCGATGAAAAGTAGCTCATCGAAAACCGTGCTCGGATACTGATCGGAACGATGTCATCGTGCGTTACAGGATCAGTTTACGAGGAGTTTTTTGATCGGCCGAGCAAAATCCGATGCGTTGATGCTACTTGGGCACTTGCTGTGCTCATTTAATGTCTTTAATGTTGTTCGTGTTTTAAAAGTGAACCAACTTGCAATTTCTAGAAATGTCTTGTTACATTACTGTTTGTTAGTACAAGGAAGTATTTTCATGAAGAAAAATGCTTTGTGATTCTTTAAACGATGTATAAACCATGAACTCTGATCTTTGACTTGCTAATTAATTTAATTTCCTTTTCCTGAAGATCCTGTCCTGAAGATTTCGTTGATAAAATTGTTAATGCGAAATTTTTATTATTACTTTTTTTTCAAAATTTAGTTCCTTTTTTTGCGTATGATTATCTTTTGAGATGAAAATCGTAGGTGAGCAACGATCCTGTTACTAGATTAAAATGTTAACCCAGGAGTACGTTTTTCTAGCCCTCTTCGTTGCTCAGACTAAATAATAAACAATCTATGTATGTTTAAATAAAGGGGCGGCAAATTGAAGATCCGCCCCGGGCGGCAGAAGCTGAAGCTACGCCACTGGAATGTTGCCGCCAATGATTAGAAGTGAGTTGTGACGGTGTCTTTGGGTTCCACGCCATTTTGGAAGCCCGATGCCTTACTAGACCCCAAGCAGGGGTCTCCTGTCTCTGCCTCAGTTCAGGGAACACATGTAAGTCATAAGTCACTTTTGGTGCTCAGTCAGAACTTAATGGTGATTGTTCAAAAACGTCTCATTGAATGCATGAAACAGGGGAGTAGGAACCGGGGGAGCTGGGGGAGCTCTGGCTCCCCCTGGAATATTTCAGACCGGCTCAGCTCCCCCAGAAATTTTTTTTACTACAACATTCTGTCGCACATGTTTCTCCTCAAACCTGTTTTCAAATGTGTGATCTACTTTTCCTAGAAAATTCAAGCAATGTCACCAAAAATCGTCAAAAGTCATTTTTATAAGGTAACATTTGGAATTTTTGCCGTAAGAAAAGTTTGAGATTTCCTATTTCTGAGCAAATATTCCATCTAAAACTAAGTTCATATTAAAAATGCATATGTGTAGTAAAACTTGTCTTTCTGAGAAAAGAGATATTAGCAATGTTTTTAAATTCCTTTTATTCAAAAAAAGTGTTTATTTGAACATTTATGACTTCATAGTTGATCCTGTATGTAAAGGGGCGAAAAGTATCTCCCCCCCCCCCAGACAGCGCAAGAATCCGGAATTGCGCTGGGCTCTCCCTGTCTATGCGAAGTTCCTACGCCACTGGCATGAAATTGCTGCAGGAACCGTTGGGTTACACGAGCGCTATGATGACGGGCATTGCCATGCCCCCCTGCTTGGGGGCATGGCAATGACCGTCAACCCTGCTTGTAGAGACCCCTGCTTGGGGTCTGGAAAGGCATCGGGCTTCCAAAGTGGCGTGGAACCCAAAAACACCGTCACAACTCACTTCCAATCATTGGCGGCAACATTCTACGAGGCAGAGCATTTTTTAACATAGGGACTAGGCGACACTAATGTCGCCTATTGAAGAAAATTTGTCTCCTAGAAAATGCAAAAGAGAGTCACTGGGCGACATTGTAAAACCCAACATTTGGTCACTCCTAGTTTTCGTAAACGGAATTCTTTCTTTCTTTTTTTCCCCTTCCTAAAAGTCTCCACCGCTTCTCCTACAGCCTCCAACAAAACCTGTTCCCTTTTCTGCCCATTGATGTTGGTAAACAGAAAGAGGTGAGGTGACTCTTTCCCATTAAAAAGACGCTTCGGATTCTTTTAGGGTGCAATATGATCTCTAGGAATGAAAGTCGCAAAGTTGATCGTGGCCCAAAGCGGACATTTAATGACAGACAACCGCCCCGTGTCGCCCAGTGAAAAATCCTTGAAAAATGCCTCTGCTACGAGGAGTCTATTATAAAGCTTGTTTACAGGGATAACAATTGCTTTAATCGTCAAGGTGATTATGTAGAGAATTATAGAGGATTGTACCTTACTTTTAATAATAAAATATTTTTTTATTTTAATCCGTTTATTTTTTATAGCCGAACGGAGGTTCAAAAAAAAAAAAAAAACAACCCTCGTATTATAGCAATAAATAAATGAAATGAAAGCTGCAAAAAGTTACACACTGGGAACAAATTACATTTTAAAGATACTAACAAGAAGATCCGTCCAAGACTAAACGAGCCTTTTTTTCGCATCTGAATATTCTAGAGTCTAATCAATATTCTCTTAATTATCTAAGACTGCAAATGTATGTCGAACAAACATTTTTTAGCATTTAAAGCTGATTTCTAAATATGTCTCACTTATCTGATTAAATAGATGCATAAAAAATAAACGAACAAATAAAGCAGTAGCACTATTCAAACAATGCTGTTAATTTTTTTTTCTAAAAAATTCTTTGATAGTTTTTTAATAAATAAATAAATAAATAAATAAATATAGAAAACGAATAAAAATAATATTTTATTTAAAAAAATATGAAAACATCTTCGATAGCTTTTGGGTGAAAATGAAACCCCTCGGAATTTAATTTATTCCGCTGCCAACAATAAAAAATAAACAAATAAATGTACTTTAGAAAATAAACAAATAAACGTAATTTTAAATGAATGATTTTCCCCAGAAAAAAATCTCCACAATAATCTGGCGCGAAAAAATAACGTTTTTGCCGTTAATGTTAAATCATTCTGAATGTTTCAAAAAATAACCGTCAAATAACTAAATCAGAAAAATACTTTCTATACATATTCTTCATCGTAGGCTTTTTTTAACAAATAGTTTGAAGGAAATGTGGGAATGAGTTGTCTTGGCCGAGATTTTTCAAACAAAAAAAGGTTTGCATGCAATATAACAAAAATCCTGTTATACCATCCAGAGACTGCAGTTTCGTCCTTTATCGACTTATCGGCCTGGAATCGACTGTTACGAATTAAAGGCAGATGTCATTTTAATGAAAAATAGACATTGAAGATGAAAGAATATTATGCAGGAAATGAATTCAACGATGCAATTATGATTTTTCAAGAAATGTCACTCATCGAAGGGCTGCAAAATAGAAATAACTGAAATATGAGTAAACAAATTCATATATCTCTAACCTTTTTCCTTATCTTTACTATCCGCAATGTAGTATTTAACAAGCTCAGCACAACAAAGGTTTCGGTACGAGGAAAATTTGTATATTCTCCTAGTGGCTAAATTATTTCTTTACCTTCTTAGATTTCTGTTTTTAGACAATAAAGGTAACTCTAATGAAATTAAAACTGATGTTCAACTCAACTGTTTTGACGTACCCCTAATTTTTGATTTTTTTTCGAGCCGAAAAAGAATCTTTTAACTGCTCCCACAACAGAGGATCAGGTAGGAGGTCAATTTGTATGCTGTCCCAGAAGCTAAAATATTTTGTACCTTCTTCCACTACAGTTACTTAGACAATATGGGTTACTTTAACGGAATCTAAATTAATGTTCAACTCAACAGTTTTGACCTACCACATATCTTCGGTTTTTTCTGAGCCTGGGATAGAATCTTATCCGCTTCAGTCTCAGTTGAAGGTACACGTAAGTGTACCTTCTAAGTTTTTATTTATATTTGGAGTCAAGGCAAATTATAACGAAAAAAACTATGCATTATAAAATCTAAGATCGTAGCATTTATTTTTCATCAATAACATTTTTTTTCTAGTTATTATTCAGACCTAACAAAGGTTTAAAAACTTGAAATTCAAATGGTTGAAATAATCAAGACTGAAGAGGTTATAACTGCCGCCTTTATATCCATCTCCCTGCTAGTGTTAATATCGAACATGAACGTAAGAAAAATACAGAAATAAGATTTATCACATATTTCACTTTCATACAATGTTTTAAGGTTATTGTTCACCGGAAAATATATCTTTTATAAATCTGAAGAAGTTGCATTTGAATCAAATACATGGAGGCGTAAAACTATAAACTGCAAAATCTCGTTTTGAACTTTGTTTGAGTTTGGTGCTTTGCTCGGTAGTACATTCGTCATTTCCGTAATCATAACTTTCAGAACTTCTCATTTGTATCTTTGCACTCGTATGATAACCGAATGATCCAATACTTTACTAACATATATGCCTTCTTTTCCAGGTGCTAAGTTATTGCCCGAAAGATATGACTGCGGATATTTGTGTACACCTGAACCGCAAAGTGTTTAACGAGCACCCTGCTTTCCGATTGGCTAGTGATGGTTGTTTGCGAGCATTGGCGATGTACTTCACCATGGATCATAGTGCTCCAGGGGATTTGTTGTACCACACCGGGGAGAGTATAGACACTCTTTGCTTTGTAGTCAGCGGTTCTCTGGAAGTGATACAAGATGATGAAGTCGTTGCTATCCTCGGTTTGTGAATTTCATAAAAAATCTCTTTAATTTGATATTTTTATATTTGTGCAGTCACGGCTCTAAAAGGTACTTCTTTTTACACTGTAACTGTCTGTTGTTTGTGTTATCCATTGTAGATGTGTCCTTGAAAACCATTTTTTTATTTATTTTATTTTATTTTTAATCTATCATGTCCATAAATATCAAGAATGGTATCTTAATTTTCACTGAGACGTCATTTCCACAAAAGTTTTTTCATTAGTATGCCTAAAAGGAGATTTTTAATGCGATAAAATAGCTGAAATATTTTCACAAAGTGCGATAGCAAAAATGTAGCACCTGCCAATTAATGCGACAAAAGCAAAATCGAGTTGATTACCGTAGAATAAGTAGATAGGATAAAATGACGTTTGTCATATTTACAAGTTTAGTACAGTTTAGCAATATGAATGTGCTATGACACTTCTAGCCAAAAGTTTGGAAGCAAAAAACGGAGCACACACAAGAAAATGTACAAGCAGTACAGAATCTAGAATTAGAAGAACAGCTGTGGAAGTTACACGCAATATTTTCTCACCGGATAATACACTCCTAAAGTAAGCTTAAGAAAGAAAATATATCGCACATTGTAGTTGCATAAGTGAATATAATAGTTTGTGCAGCGATTTTTTAATTTGTGTTCAATGACAATGGTTTCAGCAACAGAAAAAGTAGACGTTTAACTCAACACACAGATTCACTAAAAGTAAATTTTTTCCAAAAGTGAAATTGTTTTAAAGCTGTTTGAACATCAATATTCATTGTAACTTTTCGTTGTACACAGTGGAATACTACATGGTGATACTTTTTGATGTTTTTTTTTTTTTTTTTCGAATTACACTTGTTGTTGTGCGGTTGTAACTTATAAAAATGTCTTAAGTGAGATCGTGCCGTCTTCGTATTGTTTTTAGTTGCATAAACTATTATTATAATTAATATTATTAGAGAGCTTTTCCACTTAACGACACGATAATAACAAAAATCGGCCTCTAATACTACAACGATAAGTTATTGTAACGTGTCGTCTTTTGCACCGTTTTTCCATTCAACCGCTGTCGTTCATAAGAAAAAAATTTCCCCGTTCGAAAACAGCTAGCTTTTCTGATTGGAATCTGTAAGTACTACAGGATTCCTCTCCATACCGCTGTAGGCCATCTTGCATGATGAGGGGAGAGTTCCTGTATCTATGCATAAACATTTTTGTGCTATATTACCGCGGACTATTTCTTTGAATAAGAGAAAATTGCGTATTAAGATTTACCGAAGTTTAAACCTGCTGAAATTTCTATGCTGACTTTTAAGGACGTCACTTTTCTGAAAAATTCATTTGTTTTAAGAGGCCAAAGTTTTACCTTGCTTTTGTTGAATAACCTAATTTACCAGTTTGATGTTCATTTGACAATTTCAATTCCTAATCAATTTCAAAGTAATCATTTTATTTTCTTCCTTTTTTGTGTTTAAAGTCCATTAAATTAATCTAATATGTATTACTTATTTATAGTCGATAAAATATCCAACTTTGATCACAAAATAAAACTATTTTTCTTTTCAGGGAAAAATGATGTTTTCGGTGACTCCTTTTGGAAAGAGCCTTCCATAGGTCAATCGTGTGCAAATGTCAGAGCTCTCACTTACTGTGATCTTCATGCTATCAAACGAGACAAACTACTTGAAGTGCTTAACTTTTATCATGCCTTTGCAAACTCATTTTCTAGGAATCTGGTACTAACTTACAATCTCCGACACCGGGTAAGTGGTGTTTAAATCCTATTCATCATTAAATGTATCGTCATGAACGCAATTTATTTTTCTGTGAATTTTACTTATTTTCGTTTACTACGTTACTTAACAGTTATTTTATTTCTTAATTGCTCTCTCTTGATCATAAGATAGAAAAGTAATCTAAATTTTTCATTAATACGCTGATTTGTGCTCGAAATTAGTGTGCTAATTTGTGGAAGTATGCTTTTCCTTCACTTTTTTTTGAAAAAAGCTAGCTTTATAAATGTCCACTTTAGTATTCTTCTTTGTAGATAAATGCACATTGTTCACACAGATGATAGCATGCACGTATTTGCTTCATATATGTGGTTAGTGATCTTATGCCACAGTATGCTTTAAAAGTACTGGCACTTTAACTAGAAAACTTCGCTTTCATAAAGATTTCTAGTAACAATACAGCTCCTTCATAAGTACGTTACTAAAGAAGAAGCTGTATCATTGCAATGTTATTTAAGAAGAAGCCGTATCGCTACTAGAAAAGCAGTTTTCAAGAGATTTTTTCTACACGGGCATTTTTATTTATTTATTTATTTATATTTTTTAGTGTAGAAGCCTCTGACTGAAGAGAGTAGGTGACTCAGACAAATTGAGAATATCATTGCGCTAAATAGTAACTCCAATTCGTACTTGAATTCCCTTTAAGAAGTTTACATATACCCTGTCGATCATCTTGAGCATCCTTTTGCATTGCAATACTTATGGTTATTTTTTTATGAAAAGAAAAAATCCACACAAATTATGTTGCTTTAGTTTTGAGAGTGCATATGTAAGTAAAGAAGAGAAGTGTTGCAAATAGTGAACATACGCAGTATCTGAAGAATGAAATTTTCGTTAATATCTCCGTCTGAAGCTAGCTTTATTTTCGCTGGTGAACACTGAAATAAAAATAAAACAAATTGCTTCAATATTTTTATTTTCAATATTATTATTGTTATTTTTGCAAAACAACCTTTTTTTAAAGACAACCATACCTAACCTTTTTTTGAAGACAACCATACCTACATTTTCCCAATTGTTGCCTGAATATTAAAATGGTGTCATTCATATTTTAGCTAGATAACTAAGTATTTAAAATGATTAAAAAGCAGTGAAATGCTTGAAAACTGTGTGATGTTTGACAATGTCATGTTTCTAACGATCAAAATTTAATGTTTCAGTTGATTTTCCGGAAGGTTTCTGACGTAAAACGGGAACGCGAGTTATCCGAAAGGAGAAAAGCGGATCCCATCCCGGATATCTCCCAGGATCATCTAGTGCGGAAGCTGTTTTCCAAATTCAGGAAGAATGGAGGAGATGCGGGGAAGTCCAGCAGTTCGAATCAAATTGCTGCTCAGCCCGATGTCGAAAGAGGAGAGGTTCGGCCCCCTAGCCCTCCTCAAGACGGCACTAGGTCTCCTGTAAGGAACTTCTTAACCTGACATTTTACTATTTGGATCTCAGCTCCCAAATAAAAAATGAATGCTCCGCTGTAAAAAAAGAATGTTGTTTTTACAGTAAAATATTACTAATTTTATAGTAATAAACTGTAAAAATGTATAGTTTTACAGTAGCAAATTAAAAGTGCTACTTTTACAGTAAAAACTAAAATTGCTAATTTTACAGTAATTGACTGTAAAATTGCTAAGTTAACGGTTTATTACCATACTTTTTACAGCTTTAAACTGGAACCTCATCTGCTAGTATTATACAGTTGTTTTTTACAGCATAATACTGTAAACTATATTTTACGGCAATGAACTGTAAAATTTCTCACTTTACAGTAATAAACTGTAAAATTGCTAGTTTCAAATTTTATTACTGTGCATTTTATAGTTTTAAATTGGAACCTCGGCTGACAGAAAAACAACAGTTCATTTTTTGCAGTCTATGCATGTCAAATGATCATACGTTTAATTCTTCAAATGTATTTGTTCTGACAATGCCATAACTCTCTCAATAATTTATCAAACTTAAATAGTAATAAAATTTAATTTCAGGCATCATTTTAAAGATTTTCACCCGGCTTTTAGAGAAAAAAAAAAAGGAGACAATTCACGCTTTGGTTTTCTTAAAATCTGATTTATTCTGTGTTCTTTTACTCATTGCTTCAATGCAGACTAGAAAAAAAACGGTATCGGCTAAGTTAGACTGCCGTGCTGATCATACGCAGGTTCTTAGTTCTCATCTTTATAAGCGGAAAAGTTTACTTTTATTGTTTTTTTTTCCAGAAGGATTCTGATTAAAATTTCCGTTAATATATGATCTGAACTCATTACAAGGCTCTAAGATACAGTTATTTTGCTGTTAAATTAGGATTCAAGACATTATGGTATATATATATAAATATTTTGAGATAATTAATCAATGGATAAATTTTTTTAAATATTTTTAATGGAATTATCGGTTTAAATTTATTTTATTTTGTTTTGCATTGCCATAGGCCAGAAAATGTAGTTTTTGAATGACTAATTTTCCTCAGCTGTATTCTGATCCGAATTTCCACAAATGCAGTCTTCAATCTTTGGGGGCAGGAACCTAACCAAACCTAACCACATTGAAATCATAATTTAAAAAAATAAATACATGAATAAAAATGTTAATAAAACGTCTATTTTAATATGGTAAACCGCGGTATCATATATTAGTTCTCAAAGGTATTTTTGTGGGTACACCATGACTTCTTAAATATTTCAGCAAACTTCAAAAGCAAGCATTTCAAAGTTTTTTTCATAGTTGTCAGTGATGAGAAAAAGTCACACTATTGCTATTATTCAAAAACTACTTTAAAACTGAAGAATTTTGAGTTTCTTCTGTCGAACGTGAATACTTCACACGGGTCAACTAATATAAATTAAGTAGATATTTTATTTGTTTTACTTTTGCTCTCATGCATTAAACTCGTATCTAGTTAAATATGAAATAAGAGTCCTATAATACTTTATTAAATGCCATAGCCTCTTTCTTCTGTAAAACTGTTTCGACTATTATTTCCTGCTCTTAAAATTTATCAATTCTGTACACTTCAAAGCAAAAAATAAACTTGTTTTTAGAGCATAATACTGGGGCAGTAGAGGTTCCAGTTTAAAACTGTAAAATGCACAGTAATAAACTAAAATTAGCAATTTTACAATTTTAAACTGGAACTTCGGCTGCCAGTGAAAAACTGTAGAAACAACAGTTTAATTTTTTGCAGTGTTTAATCATTCCCTGCTTCTTGTAATATTCTGAGACAAGACTAGACGGGTTTTTTTATTTTAAAAAAGACTTCTTAATGCATGAACTGAACATTATATTTGATTGAAGAAAAACGAAATTTAGAGCTAATTTTTTAATGAATGACTTAATTTATTATACTAGCATGTGGACACAACAACAATTTATTTGTTTTATATATTACAGCTGTAAGACTAGAGCAGTCAGAGATATTGACTTGTTTTTAACTAAATATTTCTGGGAAGTTTCTGTTCATTAGCTATCGTTGATAGTTATTTAACAAAAAGTTAACTTTTGAATGATATTGCTCAAAATACTCTGCTCATAGTACACGAGAATTTGTATTGTATCGGAATGGCATAATGGTAATTAATATATAAAACTGCATAGTTAAAGATACAACTAAAAACCACTTAAGCACAAAAAATCATACGCCAGAAGATACAGCGATTTAAATACATAACCGAAATGTGTAAAGAACTAAATAAAATTGAGCTCATCGTATTTAGTACCAAAATGTTTATTGTCCTGAATTTGAGCACTTAATATGTACAGTAGTTGCCAGAATGGATGCCTCACCACAAAAAAACTGCGGTGTTTTTGAATGCACAAGAATAATTGCATTTCACCAAGCTCTTATTTTGTGGAAATTATTAATTTTTGCTATATCCGCACAGTATACATACATAATTGAGAAAAGGTTCAGTATTTTATGTGGAAACCTTTTCTTTCCAATACAGCTTGGATACAATCACGCATGGAAATGCATAATTTTTCGCAATAGTCTGGTGTAATTTCTGCAATCCACACTTGGTTTATCGTTTCTTGTTAAGTCCAAAAGTGAAGTGAGGCTACGCTAGCCAACTTGGAGCTTTAACATTACCCTACAGTTCTTGATTGGGCTTAGATCTATGGTATTTCTGGGCCACGGGACAAAAATCTGAAACTCCTTCTGCGCAATGACAAGTTGCTTCATCATGTTGGAAGTGTGTGTCCTGGTGGATATCCATAAACGTTGGTAACTTTTTTCTTAGCATATCTAGATGAACAGTTCCATTAATTGAATGTGCTGAAATAGAAGTTACCAACCTTTATGAATATCAACCAGTACACACATTTCTAATATAATGAAGCCCCTTAGCCCCTTGAAATTTCACAGAAGGGTTTCAGATCCTTAGGTCGTAGCTCTTAAACTCCCTGGAGTCGAGCGCTGTTGGGTGTGAAGTTGCTGAGCGTAACCCCACTTCACTTTTAGACTTAAGAGAAACAAAAAGCAAGCGTGGATTAGAGAAATTACACCAGATTATTGTAAAAAATTATGCATTTCCATGCCTGATCCCATTTTAGCTGTGTTGAAAAAAAAAAAAAAAAACGTTTCCACACCAAAATCATTTCTCAATTATGTATGTATTGCTTATGCAACTAAAAAATTAATAGTTCTCACAACATAAGTACTTGGTTAAATGTCATTATTCTTGTGCATTCATAAACATCGCAGTTTTTCGTGGTGAATCATTCATTCTGGCCAATACTGTAGATAGGTCTCGTTCTTACTTGAAAGTAAGTGCAGTGTAAAATATCATTGAAAGTGAACATTTTCCAGAAGTAATATTAAGAAATATGTAAAGAATTTCATTTAAAATATTTTTTAACTTTTGAAATTATATTTAAATATAATTTCAAATTAAAAAGCGGTCATCTTGTTAGTACATAAATTCTTCTTCTTCTGAAAACCGTTAATTACAAATTATAAATTGTCGACAGATTTGTTATGGACTTTCTTCTTATCGAATCAGAAGATTTTTCCTTAAATGATTTTGCTCAGCTTAGTTGTATCATTTTTTTAACTTAAAAGATGCAATATTTCAAAATCCAGTAAGATGTTTTTAAATTTTATTATTTATTATGGTCCATAGTTATTTTTTTCCTTTTTGATCAGCAAAATAAATTTTTCTTTAAGTATCATTATCAACAAAGTATCATTACAAATTATCTTTATCTCATATATCTTTTACATTTATCCACTTTTTTGAAACCTCTGTTATTTTTCCATCACTTTTTAATTGATCAGTAAGTTTTACAGAGTTAAAGCAGGTACTACCTATCTAATTTGATTATTTTCTCTTTATAAAGGCACCTGAAGAAGAAAACAGAGAAAACCAGAATGGCCCCAGTATATGGGGCTATGGTTCCTCACTCCTCCGCTCAAACAACATCAACACCAAAAACGAAGTAGTCCTCTTCCACAAAACAGCGGACCTTACCGTTGAAAAGCAACCGGATGCCTACAGTGAACCTGATCAACGGCAACGTGGCCTTCAAACCAAAGGTATTTCTTCCAAGTGGTCCAAGACTCAAACGGAAATTACCAGCGAAGTCGAGTCGACACAAGTCAAGGAGGAAGAGAGCGTGGACTCTCGAGCAGAAGTCCAACCTCGAGGAGGCAAGTCCCTCGCACCTTCAGACCTCGAGAAACTCGCTGCTAGCAAAGAGAAGACTGATACTCCAGAAGGGGCCCTCCAACTGATGACGAGTGGCTCGAGTGGTGGCGAGTATCAGCAGATTGTTTCAAGCCTGATGGACATGCGAGTGGACTTGAAACTCGAAATCCAAAGGCTGAATCTCAAAGTTTCTAGGATAGATGAACATCTGGTAGAGCTAGTGAAAAAGATGCCAAGGTTGCCTACGAAATCAGATGCAGACCGGACTGTAGATGGGCGGCCCGATTCGTACCGCCGCGGCAGTGATCATTCTAAACACACGTGCAGCAAGGGTGGTAAACGAGAATCCCATGTGCCTCCTTCTAAAAAGAAAGGGGCTAAATCTAAGAGCTGGACGTCATCAAAATCATCTCCACCACCCCCTGCGCCTTCACGTGTTTCTCCTAATGACTCGGCCGTGAGAGCTATGCTTGAGAATGAAATCGAAGAGCTCCAACGAGATTCGCTTCCAAACGAAACACAATAAGAGCACAATTTGAAAGACAAGTGGCCTTTCTTGTCTCAATCTCTTAAGATTATGTTCATAGTCGTTCATTTTAGTCAACTTTGTTTTCGGCCTCGATGATGGCTGATTTAGCTGTTTTGCTCAGACGGACAACAAATTGTTACTCCATGAAAGCTGAAGAAATTTTTTTATTCATTGTTATGTGGCTTCCTGCAAACTTGTTAAAGGTGGCTGATAAAGATATCCACTGTTTCCATTTTTGGTGCTAAACCAATTAATACAATTATTACGTAACTAGAAATGCATTATTTTTTCTATCGTTAAAAGCATTCAATCCCATATAAAATTTATGCTAGCTGATTTTTTACATAAGGTTTGAAAGCTCAACTTTTCAGTATTTTTTTTAAATTTATGTAACTGTGAGTGAAATATTTTATGTGTTACAGTTTTATCATCATCTCTTTTTGTTCAATTTGAAATGTTTTTGTTTTTTTTTCCTGAACTAATTATTTTCCTCTTAATGTTGTGGTTTGTTTTATCTTCACTTCAGCTGTAAAATAATAATGGTAGTGGCATTTAATTCTGTTTCATTTCACCTGAAGTTTTGAATTGTTTCTAAAAATGAAATGTGTTCTTACTTGAAAAAAATATAGTATAATTGCATGTTTTTATGACGATGAAAAGTGAACTATTACAATTATAAATTGTATTTTTTCTGATTAACAAGTTTAACACTTTTAACCTTTTATCAATTTATTAAGCATTATGTGCATAATATATAGCTTTCTGCATTGTTATCCATTTAAGTTAGTCGGAGATGAAGAATTATTTCAGTATTTCAAACAGTTATTTCAAAATTTTATTTACTTTTAGTTCTTTAATAATCTATCACTCAGTTTTCTGAGAAGCAGGTTTGACTTGATCTTCATTTTGTCATATTTATTATTTTATATTTTTTCAGTTTTCAGCTGTTGTTTACATGCTTTATGTCTTTTGATTTTATTTATTTATTTATATTTTCAAGAAACTTCGTTTTTTTTCGCATTTATTTTTGAAAGCGTAAATTAGCGGAATATTTAAAAACAATTTAAAACTATTTCAAGGAACACTTGGATATCATACTTCGGTCTTAATCGCACATTTTTGTATTGAAAAAATCAAAGAGTATCTATACAAATGTAGGCACACACAGACTGAAAAATGATTTAGGAAAAACAAGATAAACTCTTATAACTCTCGGATTTACGCAAAAAAAAGTAATGTAATTCCCAAATAATTCCCAAAGTTATTAAATAGTACAACTTTAGATCAGTACATGGATAAAAAAAGTCATTTAATTTGCCTAGTAAACTGTTTTTCACTTATCATCTAATTTCAATATCTTGCCAATATCAAAAGAATAATATGCACAAATAATGTTTCTAAATTGTTATTTTTCCACTCGTTGAAGTTTTTATCTACAGATGTTGACGCTCATTTTAATAAAGAATTGCGTGTGAAAATAGATCATAAATTTAATTGAGCATTTAAATGTATCATTTGTAACCCTAAGTTACTTCAAAAATAAGCAGCTGATAATGTTCATATCTATTTTCCCCGGCATTTTTTTTTTCATTTTCAAGATGTTATGAACCGAGTAGAAGCAATTTTACAGTTAAAAATTTAATCATGAATGCAGTGCGCTTGTAAAAATCAAGGTAAGTCGTCATAACTTTCCTCATGTTAACTAATTGATGAAAAAGTGGCTACAAAAAAATATAAATATCATTTACAACCCTGTCGTATTTCTGACCAACCCCACCTGTGTTATATTTAGCTAATTGTATTTTGGGCATAATTTGCATTGAAGTTCACTATACCTTAGCCCCTGCTCTCTCTCTCTTTTTTAAGTGTTGTCCATAAATGATGTCACACTTTTTCAAACATATTTGATATTCCTTACGACTTTGTAACATATTTCTACATTATGATATACACAATCTGCAGTTATTGAGTTAATAAATAGTTTGAGTGTGACTCACGTTACTTTTCCCGTCTGAGTCTTTTATTTTACATCTTATTTAGTGGAAACAAGATAAACCAATAAATATTCTCGTTTGAAATTGCTTCTAGAAAAGAGAAACTTTCACAAGAATGTGAGCTTATAGAACAAGTCCTCTTATTAAAAGAAAATGATTCACCTATGTTACCAGATTCTAACTTGTAAACTTCAATCAATATAGAAAACGTACAAAAGAAGTTGAGATAATTTTTCAATATTTTTTTAACCCCAAGTTTCCATGTTGCGTGGAATTGCCCTTTCCTATTTTCATAATCAACGCTTGATCATACCATAACACATTATATTAGCTATATTAAAACAAATGTTTGTATTTTAGAGGCCTCTTTTTTTTTTTTTTTGGCTTGCAAAAATGTGGCAACAAGAGAAAAAAACAAAAGTGGCAATTTAAAATATTGTTTTTAATTGCCACTTGCGAATAAAACTCTTCCCAATCTTGATCTTTTTTCGCTTGCCTATATTTTGTATTAAATACTCTTGAGAAAAAGTGATATATGGCAATACTGAAAATTTCGGCTAAATATATCGATTATTGTATTTGAAAATTTTCTTTCTGTAAGCTATTGATATAAATTTTAGTTTTAACATCTTTGACACTATTTAGTAATAAATGGAGCTTAGTTACATGTATTGATCGATTATAGTAAGTTTCTTATATCCGCATGCTGAAATAAAACTGTTAAAAGAGGCTTTCTATAAATGGTGTCACACTTTTTCAGAAATTTAAACTCCTCTCCCTTTGTCAAAAATTGTCTCACTTCACCTTGCCCACCTCCTCTTGTCACATTTCTCGCTGTTTTTTTCTTTAGCATATTGTTATAAAATAAAGCGTCATATCACATTTCTTGTTACCCCCTCCATCACCCTTGTCACAAGTTTTCACAATTTCCGGAAACCTCCTCCCCCTCAAAGTGTGACATGATTTGTGGACGACTCTTGAACTTAAATCCGAGCATCAACATATCTAAGTTCTTACATTTCTTAAAACACCATTTTTTAGGAGAAAATCACTAATATTTCCTAAAAAACATTTGTGGGCATTATAGCAGGTATGAGTTGCACCTCGTCTGAATAACGCTAACAAAGTAACTAAATCGTGTTAAATATAGCTTTCATGAGCATTCCATAAAATTATTACTATTTTAAGCGCATCAGAAATTCATTTCTATTCACTTTTCATCGGTTTTCACTATACAATTTTGAGTAAACTTGCTTTAGGTTTTTGGTGTATTATTGTAATATTATTGCCCTTAACCAAAAAATTATATGCTAGCATTATATTAAAAATGTTTTTCGCAGTAATATAAAACAAGATTCCACCATGAAAATCATTTTTGTGAAAAACAAAAGGTTGATCTGTTATGCACTAGCTATTATTTTGAAAGAAAAGTACTTCACATTCCTTTTTCATTCTCTGTTGAGGGATTGAAAGCTTCCTGTCTTTGAATATGTTTTCTTTTTTAAAACAGTTTGTTTTTTGGATACCTTTTGCTCAAGCCTATGATTCCTATTTCTAATTTACTGTCAACATAAAGATTGAAACTGGCTTAGTAAATTCCTGCAATGAAAACCAGATTTGAACTGATTTAATTGTCATAAAACATTTGCAAGGCAATTTGTTTGACATTTTGTTTACCATTCTGCATTTTAAACAACATAAATAGATTGCATTTCATTATTTTCCAGCTCAAACAATATTGATAACATTGATACCACTCACAAAATAAGTATTGATATATTAAGCAGAAGATTTTAAGAAAAAGTTGAAAGGTAATATCGGTTATAAAAATAAAAGAAGAAATCTAGGATGATCGTAGGATGATATTTATACCAGAAGTAATAGTATGAACATCAAACACATTCCACAAAACTCAGTTTAAGTTTTCGAACCCCGTTGGAAGCTTTCGGAATTACCCAAGAGTTGATAAACATATAGATGTACTTTTATTAGTTAAAACGTGAGAAAAGTAAACGACAACACAAAAATTAACGCAAATGGTCGTTTAGAAAATTTGCAAGAAACGCTATAGTTATTTCTATACCTTCAGTGAAGGATTATCAAAAATTTTAATTACATATCCCATAACAATTTTCTTAATTGCAACTCTCATATGTTAGTGCCAACATGGTAAAATTGATGATTATATGTATTATTGCATACACATACATATAAATATATACATATAAACCGAAAATATACCTGCGTTTGCATTCATGGCAAAAACACTTATATATTTTATATTTATCTAAATGTACAGCAGAAATTCATGTCTCTTTCATATCCATTTAAGTGTCTAAGAATATAAAACATCATATCAAAATTTATAATAACTCACATATAATAACCATTAAAAATATACATCTTTGTTGTTTATCAGTTAATATACGTTTAGCTTAGAAAAATTTAAAAAAAAGAAAACTTTTCCCTTTACTGCTTTTTATCATAGTTCTTTCTGCTTTCCTTGAAAAAATCAACCCTAAAGCTCATTTTTAAAGTTGATATTAATTATTAAATATTAGCCCAATCTTTCGCTTAAAAGTTAAGTTAAATAACAAATTTCATTAATATTCAAACTTAGAGTCTATGCTGTTAGACTTCACTTTTGCATTTGAAATAGAGCTCCAAGTTAAAAACTTGACCAGAAATATTCATCATTGCTGTAACCTAATAACCATTAACTTCCCTTAAAATTTGTTGAAGCATTTCAACAGTTTACTACAGGCGCGTAAGGGATTAAACGCGAAAGTAATATCGAAAGTTTAAATACTTTGAGTGTTTAATTGTTAGTTTAGCTTATACAAGTAGTCTCGATTATGTAGAGAATGCTTGAAAAGGAGAAAATGTAGGAGAAAGAAGCAAGCAAGCTTGCATTCTCGTATTGTCTATACAGTGTGCCAAAAACGAAGCACTTCTCTCTCACTGAACCTTTAGCCACTTTTAAACTTTTCTACTTTCTTTATTCCTTTTGAATCAATGAGCTTGGAATGTTTTTGCCATGGATGGAGGCATTATTATATCTTCATTAATGTAATATTCAAACCTTTATTCGATATATAGATTAATCATGTTATATGAGTAGGACTTGTTCCACAATCAAATAAAATAACAGTAACTAGCTCCCCAAAAAAAATTGACATGAAAGCTGCTAATCAACAGTTATGAAGCAGCTGAGTTTGGAAAAGAAAAAACTTACTATGGTAAACTCTCGTAAGATTAGAATCAATCGTCATTAATAGAACTCATATTATTGTAAATTGTATAAAATACTGTAGATATCCCAGAACCAAAGATTTAAAGTGCTATATCAGAATAGGCGACTTTATAGCTATAATTAAAATATTTAATGTAAATTATGACAAAATGTTACAAAAATAATTAAGGTCAAGTGCCTTTAGGGAAATATGTCGTGTAAACCACAGAAAAATTTAGCCTCATTTTCAAATATAAGAATAATTTCCTGATGCATGTTTTCTGAAAAATGTGCCTCAATTCCTAACTTTTATCATGTATTTAAGATAATGCAAAATCTTAAAATTACCGAAGGCAGAAATGTCTAAAACTTCTGCGAGAAAAATATTACTATGTGGTATGTTCTAACATCATACTATTTGCATCATTCATAGGCCATTTCATTAGAACTGAATCACACTGTGTTTGTATGACCAGGCTGTGATAGCAAATGTATGCAGTGCATTCTTCCTTGTTGTAAATCTTTGGGCACTGAATTTTGGCTAGATAAATAATTGTAATCAAATTATGCTTTAAGTTTAAAAAAAATTGAGATGTTCTTGCCAGTTTTGTCAAATTTCAGTTTTTGTCAATCTGTTGAATTGTATTCCTTTTTTTTTTTCTTTTTGAAGCTAAAAGCAAGAAATTCGCAAGCGTCATACCATTCATCAGTACGGTATCCAAGATTTGTTTTTGCTCAAAAGTGCACATCGTGAATCTAATGTTTTAAGTAGTCTTTAGAGACGGTCTGAAATGATTGTTTTGATTTGTAAATAAGGAACAAAACTATAAAAGAGCCCCAAAGCCTGAAGGTTTTCCCAAATTGTGTTGAATATAGGTGAGGAAAAACTGTATACTTCCAGGTGAAAATGCATTGTGCTTCGGACGATAGTGGCCTTCCGACATGTATTTCATATACACAAACGTGTCTGTATATATTTATATCTTATGTACGCGTGAAGTCTTTTCTGTAAATAGATTACTATCGCCCTTTGCAATCACTCTCTGGCTTCTTTGTAGAATATCTTCACTTTTATCAAGTATCCAGCCAGACAAATGTGTGATTATATTCCTGTGTTTTGATTTACAGATGTATATCCTTAATCATTGTTATTATATCTTTGGTCAGTGTCTCAAGCAAACCCGGATGACAGAGGTATTTCAAAAATCACGTGGTGCAGTACGATTACTGAGTTATATATTTATGCTCAGTAATGAGAATTACTTTTCCAAGGAAAATTAATCGTATAAAAAGTACGTTCACGTTTATTCAATTGCTAATCGCTATCAATCGGTGTATTTGCTACTCGTTGCTTAGTTTGAAAATTACTTTAACTTCTCACTCACTTGAATGAATGAAACAACAATAACTGACTTTATATAAATGTTTTGTAAGTCTCACTTAAGATCAAACTATTTACGATAAACCTTACTTGTCTGTAGTAAGGGAATTTGTTTTATTTTGCAATATATCGGCATTTGGATTAAAAGAAAATTTATAACTATACGGGGGCCGTGTGTTATTAGTAATATGCAATCCTTTCTTTTCATGGATTGCGCATTGATTTGTCTGCACTATCCATGAAAAAGAAGAATTGCGCATTGATTTGTTTGCTCAGTGAATGAAAAAGAAAGATTGCGCGCAGATTTGTCTACTGATAAAAATACTAGCAGAGTCGACAAATACTGCAGAACCAAGAATACCTACTTCTGCAGTTGGAAAACTTAAATTTAAACAATTTACAAGATCAAAACGTTTTTTCTTTCTTGTTTTGCTTTTTCATCTTCTTTTTTTATTGCGATTAAAAAAAATTTCATATTCTATAAACTGTTGTGGGATCTTATCTCTTTATGGCCTGAATGATCCTAGAATTGTTCTTGTGTCTTCTTCAAAAAGTAACTGGTGGGTTTTTCTTATACTTATTACTTATAATGTAAGAGTGAGGAGCTAAAGTTTGTTGAAAGGAACTGCATTTATAGCCTTATATATGTGAAATTGTACATTTTATTTCTTGTAGCTTTCAAGCTAGTTTTCTACGTAAATGCAGCTCTGTGCCAACCACATTAGTATAGTTAACGACAAAATCAACGCTATTAACGCACATATTTTCAAACTTATTTCATACACGTGTTTCTGGGTTACAAGAAACATGTAGAATACTTTATTCTTATCTAATAACGTTGATTTCGTCATTTACTGTACGACGTAAAATAAACCTTTCAATTCTCAGATTAACATGTCGTAACAATAAACAAGTTACGAATAAAAAATAAATGTCCATTTGTAAGAAATTTTCAATTAAAACCAATAATTCTATCACACACCAGATCATTGTAATAAAATTACTTCATCAAGCTTGAATTTGTGGGCATTATTTCAGATTTAATATCATGGAGAATTTGAACGATGTGTTTTGACATTGAGTGCTAATTTTCTCGGAAAAAAATTATAGACAAATATTGGAAATACTGTCTGCACCACGAGAAAATTAAATAAGTTATGAAAACCTCAAAAAAAAACGTGAAAGTTTGAAAACCTCTGTTCTAGTTGACAAACCGTCCATTCTGAATTCCATTATCGACTTAACCCGACAATCTTTGCGTTAGACGCAGGTCAAATAAGCCTTACTTCATGTGATTGTTTATTAATAAGCCTTGGATAAATAGATTTTACAATGGATATGAATGATTCATTGAGCGTGAAAATTATGCTGGTAATTGGAAACAAATCTGAATAATGTTGATGCATAAAATGTCCTGCAAAATTATTCTTAAAGTGTGATTAAAATGATGAATTATATCTGAAATTTAAACTGAAAGAGAGATATCATTTAACTTTTATTTTTACATATCAAGGTTTTAATAATGTAATTCTATCATACTTCTTCATTCATTAGCTTAGAAGATTTAATAAATACACTGCAAAATGGAACTGTTGTTTTTATAGTATAATACTGGCAGCCAAGGTTCAAATTTAAAACTGTAAAATGCACAGTAATAGACTGTAAAACTAAAAATTGTGCAGTTTCTTACTGTAAAGTTAGCAATTTTACAGTTTATTTCCGTAAAATTTAGCTTTATTATACTGCAAAACCAACAGTATAATACTGGAAGCAGAGGTTCCAGTTTAAAACTGTAAAATGCACGTTAATAAACTAAAATTAGCAAGTTTACAGTTTAGTACTGTAAAGTTGGTAATTTTAGTTTATTACTGTAATGTTAGCAATTTTTCCGGTTTATTACCATAAAATTAGCTATATTGTACTGTAAAAACAACATTCATTTACTGTACTGTACTGTAAAAACAACATCAAAAACAAGTGTAATTTTTATTTTTACAACTTATGCATTGTTATTCATTAGTGTATGGAATTTTATGTGTTGTGATTTTCTAAACTATTGATTATCATTTTCATAATAATGTTTTTAAAAACCATTTTTGATTAATATTGAATCATATTTAGTTATTATATACATATTAGTCTTTATTCTGACTTATTTTGTGAGGCATTTTGCATCAGAATGAAAGCTGTTTAAGATCGAGTGATAGACGTATTTACCATATAGTATAGTGGGGAAAATGTAAGGCTTTATACAAATTATTACTCAAAGTTTTTTGTTTAATTTCAAGTAACATAGAGGCTTTTTGATGATAGTATGTATGAATAAAAGAAAATATTGAATTATACAATTAATGAAGTAGCTAAATTCGCTTTAACAATTTAAAACTGAAATGAATATCAGAAAAAAATATTCATCTTTGTTTATGACTTTGTCTCTGACATTTAATACCATATTAATCATTCAATTAACGAATAACCTAAATATTTCTTGCCTAAAACAGGAAGAAATATTTGAAGGGGGAAAAATCATTATTTCTTTGCAACAAGCATTACTTGTTTACATAATTTTTCATCGTTTTTAGGCATTTCATCGCAACATCAATCACTCACTCAGTCAATAAATGAGTGAATAACTGTTCAACAAGCTGAACAAGAAAAAATATTTAAAAAAAATATATATTGCATCTACTAACGTGTGTTGAAGATATTTCATCAGCATTGTTCATTCCGAATCATTAAAGTTACAACCATTGAATTCTTTACAGTTATTAACGCTTTGAAATGAAATGTCTACAATACCTAATCCTTTCCGGTATTAATGTATTTTGTTTAATAGTTGATGAAGTTTCAATAGTGGATATGTTACTACAGTAGAGTCTCGAAAACTCGGCTTAATGTGTACCTTTTATATGGATTCTTGAATGTGAACCGAATATTGGTTAACTTAGTAAAAATGCCGGATTGCAAGAAATGACCAAAGTTTTTCTTCCAGAATGAGTGTAGCCGAGTTTTCTAGATTCGCATGGGTTATGGCCGAGGGCATGAGTTAACCGAGTTCATGAGACTATTCTGTATTTGATTACGTGCTCTTTTTCCTAATATTGACATATTATTGCTAACCAAATATTTTTTTATTAGTGTGACATAAATTGCAGGTCAAAATACATACTCAATATTTATAGAAAAGTTCACTGTTTTGTCAGTTTTGAATGCTATTGAAATACAAAAAAAGTTGTTTTTGTTGATTAAAATCAAGATTTGATTAATTACATACAGAACTACTTACAGTGAAATCAGTTTCAGCTGTCGTTTTAAATGTGAACTTCCAGAGATGATTAAGAAAATGCATATGAAATAGTACAACATTTTTCTTATTTTTTATTAAAGACATTGATTGCTTTTACTAATTAGTTTCATTATGAAGTTGTATTTTTGATTTCCTCGGAAACCTTAAAATATTACAAAGAATATCCTATTTTTATGTTTGTGATTGAATAATTAATTTTAGATTTTATTACAAAAAAGTGAATAAATAAATATTATAGAACTACTTACTCAATATTTTGAAATATATATATGAATCGTGGTTTAAATGTGCGGAAAATATATTAGACTAGCGAAAATTATTTTCTGTTAGAAAACATCCAGTTCTTCATAAAATTAACGCTTTTTTTTAAGTTAAATGTCGAAACCGTGATTTCACTGTATGATAGTTTGATAGTAATAACTAATAGATTTTTTTTAATTATTTTCTTCAGCTTTTACTTAGGCATATCCAACTTGCTCTTCAATTTTAATTATTAATATAACTTTACTGAGAAAGTAAATTTTATTTCTATTATGTATACCTTCCTAACTTCTAAACAAAATGACATACATTGCAATAAGTAAGAATAATCCATAAATAGTGCCATACTTTTTTTTTCAAAAAGATTGAGCCCCAGCACATTTTTTCACAAATTGTCACACTTCTCCTAACCCCCTTCCCCCTTTGTCACATGTCACGCTGTTTTTCATAAGCATATTGCAATGAAAAAGATGCGTGAGGTCACACTGCTTTCAACCCCCTCCCCCTTCCCCCTTGTCATAATTTTACGAACCCCTCTCAACTCAAAGTGTGACATCATTTGTGGATGGAATTTAAGGGATCATCAACTAGCTGACATTTCAGAAGGGTACATTCCTACATTGTACTTTTAGTTTTAAACGTTCTTAAATTTAACTTCTTACTTTTATTCTGCTTTGTTGTAGTAGATAACGTGAATTTTTTAGTTTGCTTGAACTATTTTAGTATACAAGTTAGAAGCACGCAAGTTGAAAATGCACGTTTAGCTGTATATCGTAAGCTAAATCTGCTTGCTCTAGCTAAATATTTTTTTTCATCAAAATCAACTAGGGGAGAGCGATAATGAAT
The DNA here is from genome assembly GCA_038373865.1 of Uloborus plumipes. Taxonomy (NCBI): domain Eukaryota; kingdom Metazoa; phylum Arthropoda; class Arachnida; order Araneae; family Uloboridae; genus Uloborus; species Uloborus plumipes. The sequence goes on from JAXGGA010000644.1 coordinate 44,082, forward strand.
GGGCCACTTTTTGGTCTTGAATTTTTGTAATTTTTTCTAACACTTTGTTTTAACTCTAAATTGGTGTTTTAGTTACTTTACTTATCTGGCTCTCTAAAAAAGTCATAAAAGTTGGATTAGCACATGTCTATAATGAATTATAATAGAAAATAAAAATTTTGAAATTTGGCCCATTCAACCCCACCTATGGTGTTGAATGGGCCATCGAAGGTAATGAATGGGCCACTAAATGAATTCAATGAAAACATGTGGATTTAATCTTTTATTTGCTGAATATGACAAAATAAATGTGGCACTTGACATGATGATACAAAATCATACTGATTTAAAATTATATAAACATCAAAACTGATGCAATTAAAATAAAACTGATTCATACCAATTGTAGCAGAAAAATGACTAAATAATGAGATTGTAAGAAATAAACAACATCAAATATATGTATAAAAAAATAACAGATAATACACACTATGATTTAACAAAATTTATATATTTCAAAAATAATATTAAAAATCACTTTCAAAAACTTCATCTTCATTTTCAAACTTGTCAAAATTCAAATTTTTTTTTAAATTTACTAGACATCGGGAATAAGAAATATCTAACTTAAGTTACCAAGAAAGAAAACGAAATTGTACTGTGAGTAATATAATATGAAGGAGAGAGGGGGGCTTTTTCAAGCCACGCACTGCGACCAGAGGTCTATTGTACTATAGGAATATAATATAGATCTGCAAATTATATTTAGAAGTTACTACAAACCTATTTTGACGACAGTAATCTTTATCTATGACAGTCAGTTGTGTTTCATATTAATGCGAAAATCCAAAGAAAAGGAAGAAAAACAATATTTAGGTGGCCCATTCATTACCAAGACATAGTGGCCCATTCAGCCCTACCTATACTTTTGGAATACATTTAGGTTTTTTGAGTACATTGAATTTAAATAACATCAAAATACATCTTAAAATTAGTTTATAGATATGGAAAGACTAACTTATACATATGTATGCAGTGAAATACTTGGTACATTTTAGCTAGGAAATGTTTTACTAAAAAGGGAAAAACTTACTTTTCAGTCAGATTCTTGACCATGCGACTCTAGTTTAAAAATGGCTCAGCGCAAACGAATGGACATTGGATGAGTTTAGTAGAACAAATAGCTACATCTATTGATGGCATCAAAAAAATTCATACAAATACTTTTTCATATTTTGTTAGTGGCCCATTCATCACCATGGCCCATTCATTACCACTCTCCCCTACATGTAAGATATTTCTTTGTTTGAAAGTGAATTAACTCAAAAAACTGATGCTTATTTTTCTCAGAAAAAAAACTTTAACTGATTTTGAAGAACTATCATCCAAATAATGGATTTTCTTTCTTAAGCCTTCAAAATTAAAAAAGAATAATAGTAAAAACTGTCAGGAAATAACTTTCTTTATTCCAAATAAAAAGGTGCGCTTGAATCTCCTTAAGTTTTTACAAAATAGTAAAAAAATAACTCTTAGCTCGATGTTATAGAGTTATTTCGTCGCATTATTTTGCTAAATGCACTTGACGAGTTATCCAGCCTTTACAGTTGGATCGGTTCTATTTCCAGTCATAAGTCACTGAAGAAGTTCAATGTCATCAGTTCAAGCGTCATAATACAACTTTTTCACTACATACTGCTTATAGGAACATGATGATGTGACGTCAGCATCTAGCAATACGCTTCGTTGTGGCTTGCCTATGATAGAAGTAAGTTACATGATAGTGCATTTTCAATGGTAGTCGTAAAACCTCATGTTTTCGATGAATTCAAGTGGCAGCATAATTTGTCAAGCGCTATGGAGAAACCCCTTTCAATCACGAATTAAAATGTTATCAAGCCATGTGTCTCAGCTTGTAAGCGGCTGCGTTTACTTCTTTTAATTTCATTTTATCTTTTTCAGTTTCAAAATGAAAATCCACTATTTATTATTCATCATTTATCTTTGTATATTTACCTGTAAACAATGTTTTGCTATCGTTTAATGAGTTACAAAATGTAAAGTATGGAAAATAGTCACCAAAACGTATTCCTTGATTTTTGCTTGCATTTTTCTCTAAATATCCTGCATGGTTTTAGTACCGATTTGCAAAATGAGACAATCTGTGCAATCATTTTCTCTAAAAAGTCTCTTGCATGATTTTAACATTGATTTGCTACGTTATGCAATCTATATTTATAAACTAAATGTCTCTAAGCACACTGATTTTATGATTTCACTACTTAGAAGAGCTATATTTTACTAGCTGCACTGCCTGGATGATAGAGCAATAATTAATAGGAGCAATAACAAAGACGCCTTAGTGATGTGCTTGCTTTTATTTATTTGCAATGCAGTCTTAGTGTTCCATACTCTATACACATTTAATGAATTTACTTTTGTAAAATATTTTTTTCACGTGATGAAAATGGTTTCTTTGTGAGTCTTTTACGTAAAATTACATGTATCTTTATGTAATAGCATAAATTATCATACGTTAATGGTGTACCCATATGAAGTACTCAGTGCTAAAATAGTGCTGAACTATTTTCATTTTTGTGACTCTGAAATACCATTTTTTAATGTGTAGGTACTCAACATTTTAGTGCATCAATTATTAAATAGATTTCAGCAGTAGTATTTTCTGGAAATATTTAATAATTGAAAAGTACGAATTATAAAAAGTAAATTATCAAAAATACGTTAGTCACATTTATTCTATCTTCTTTTAAACTGAATACCTTGCATGCAGTTCAAAAGAAAACAATATTTTGAAAGTCTTAAAACATATTTTTCTACTTAGCTGGAAGTGGTGACTTTTAATTACTATAAAAACAAAACTGATTAAAAAGGTGTACGCTGTACAGGAAAGTTGAATTATGTAATTTTTTTCTTGGTGTGCCTGCGAATTTGCAAAGATTTTACTGCAAAATCCAAAAGGTTGGAAGAACAAATATGAAGCTTTAAGTTGCTGTGTTGCAATTATTTCGTCTGTAACAATTCCTTTCCTTCTTTCTGAATTCTGTGTTTGCACAAATTTAACTTGTTCTTGATTCCTGTATCAAAACATGTTATTACCCTTTTAGTTGCTTTGAAACTTTATTTAAATTTTATAAGAATTTTCTCTCTCATTGTGATTTATCTAGTTGTAGTTCCCTACTAAAAACATGTAGTGAAAATAATAGTATTTTTGTAAGGCATTTTTAAACGTGGTTAATAGGACATGGATACAAGAAAATGTGTATTATAACCTATCCCACATATTTAAAAGCAAAAAACTGAAAAAAAATCGTATTGTTTTACATAAGCTAATTAAAAAGAATAATATTTGTTTTATTATGAAATAATAATATGACTATTCCATCGCCGTTAACGAAATAGCCATATTATTAATGCTTTGTTGGAAAATATTTTAAACTTTTATTCGATCCAAAACATTTCTTGCATTTTCTGATTTTTATAGTTTTAGACTTTTGGGTTAAATTTTTTATTTTATAGTTTTACGTTTTCTCATTCAAATAAAACATATAAGTTATATAATTCAATACTTTATAAAAATTAATGCAATATTGGAGATATAATCGCATCTTTTTCTTTAGATTTAATTCATAAAAACACCTAGCTTTTTCTCACAAACGCAGGTGGATCAAAAGATTTCAAACGCTATTTATAATGAATGTAAATAAATTGTTATATGGTTAAAAAACTATGCTTTATTCAATGTTCTATTTACAAAATGCTATTTAAATATAGATAATATAAAATGGTTTTTAGGTCAAAGCTTGTAGATGTAGAAAAATTTGTTACTTCATGAAAAACTCTGTTCACAAATATTTATTAAAGTTTACCTGTTATTGTAAAAATCAATGTAAACGTAATCAATGTAAACATCATTGCATCTAAAAATGCTAAACTTTAACAGTGGTTTTAACAGCAAAACATCAAACGGTGTTTTAAAACAATGTATTTTGAAAAACATGGATGGAAAAGAGATCTGATAAATTTAAGGTAAAAAGAGAAAATACTGCTATTTTAGTAGCCTACAAAAATGCTTTTCATTAGTTCAGTTTTTTTTCCTGTTTCTACTGATTTCCAATAGTACTATTGTTAATGTTTTTTTTTTTTCACCCTCTTACAACATGCGTGAAAGGTATCGCGAAATCATTTCAGTGTGTGAGAAAATAGTACCACACTAAGTTTTATGAGAAGTTTTATATTCAATTTCGACTTTTTCATGGTTTAACATTAAATGTTCAAAACCTGAAAAACTTGAAATAAGCCATTAAATGTTCATTCATTGTATACCTTTAGCTGTATTGGAAAATAAGTTATTTACAAAGGTTTACACCATTAATTACTTAACACAAAAAGCGGGAAAACTAAAAAAAAGAATCATGTAGTAATATTATTACGATATTCGTTTGGAGTGTTTTAACCCCTTAAAGATCATACGATATATGTGTACCTTAAGTGAAAAAAACAATTTAAAAATTATAGAATACTTATCTGTCAAATATTATATTCTTAGTGTTATTGCAACATCAGAATCTTAATATTTGCTGAAAAAAAATAATTAGGGTTTTATTAATATATACTAGTTTTTCTTTTTTTTTTTTCATTTTTTTTTTTAACATTGCAACTCCCGTACTCTACAGCAATGCTGGTGGTCCTCAAAGGGTTGACAAAATATCGTTTTTTTTTTCTTTTTTTTTTTCTTTTTTTTCTCTCAATGCAATGGTTCAGGGTTGTTATTTAAAGTAATTGCCGGGGAGTGGGGAGGGCATCGTAAGCGCACACATCAATTCGACTTTCAACTTACAACATTTCTTTGTGTAAGATCATTATTAACATCAAGGGCAAACGATAAATATGAAAACTCAAATTAAATGTTTTTATGGTTTTCCTTCGAATACTAATGACATGCTGCATCCTATCAGTTTTGAGTACATTTAAAAGAAATACTCCCTTATTGCGTCAAGTATTTCTTCTAAACTTGCGTCAAGTATTTCTTCTGAACTTGCGTCAAGTATTTCTTCTGAACTTGCGTCAAGTATTTCTTTCAAACTTCAATTATAATAATGTATGTACTGAAACAGGATTTTATCTATCAAACAAAGCTGAGAAAATTCTTGAAATATCAGCCTTTAAGGAAGCAAAGGGAAATAGTTAAGATAAGTTAGCTTTATCAAAATGAGTAAAAATTACATTACAGAAGGGAAGAATAATGTATTTTGGAATAACAATTTCTCTGAAACATAATTTTTCATTATTGGCAGTAAGTTTGTACCCTCAAAAAAAAAGAAAAAGGAAAATTTTCACTTTAAAAATACCTGAGGCAAGGGGAAAAATGAAATATGTTTCTAACAAAATATTTTCTATTTGATTATCAAAACTGTTTTTCCTCAAATGAATGCATAAATCAACAAATTAATGAGTTAATGACTAAGTAATGAAACAATAAATGAGTGAATAAAGAAGTTAATGAATAAGAAAATAAGTGAATGAAGGAATTTATATGAATAAATAAATAAGCTGGCATTTAAGTGTTGTAATAAATTAATAAATAATTTCAAAAAAAATTAACTTTGTCCAGTATGCACTTAAAAAATTGTATTAAAAAGTCACAATCAAATCCAGCTTAGTATTAGTGGAAAAAGTACTTCACTGGACATCATTAGATCTCAATTAATACTCAAACTGTTACTTACAGAAATTTTATTATTAAATGCATATATACAATAAAAAAATGTTTGATAAACCCACAAAATATTGCAATACAATTAGCAAATTTAGAAAATGACTTTCATAATTATATGCCTTGATTATTAGAACAATTTATTGTTTGAGTGGAATCAACTATATGTTTCAGAATATAGTTGAAATACTGATCGATAGGTGTCACTGTAAAGTGTGAAAATATTTTACCATTTCACTTTGCCCTGCTATTCCATTTTTTTTTCCACATCCCTCTACTTTTTCGAATATAATTTTTACATCAAGTAAAAAAGATTAAGCTAATTTGCTTCACTTGTCTGAACTACAGAAAAATTTGCTCTTACGACATTGATTTTACTATAAATAGAAAAGATTGAGATCATTTATTTTAAATACGCTGTATGTAAGAGGAATGTTAAAACAATATTCTTCATTTTCCAGCGAAGAAAAAATGTTTGCACAAGTTTTCTTTCTAACTTGAACTGCAAAATAACTACTGTTAAGACACATTTTTTACTTATGTCACGTAGCAGAGATCATGCTACTTTTCCTTACTTGTCTTCCCTCGCAATAAAAAAAATCTTATACGAAATTCTACACATCCAGAAAGTAGGAAGGACTGCATTAATTTACTTTTCTTATCTCGACTGAAAAATAGTTTGATCTTGAGATTTTGTTTCAAGTTTAGAGCAGTTAAAAAAATCAAGTTCATCTCCCTTACCTTTTCTGCCTGTAAAGTGAACATTTCTTGCAACATTATTCATTTTCCACAGAAAGAAATGAGGCATTAGTTGATCTTACTTGATTAAAAACGAAACAAAAATACAATTCGTGTGCGCAATAAGCATTATCACAAGCATCAGAATAACAACTTGATGTAATTGACCAACCATGTTTGTTGCGTCTGTGCAATCAGCTTCAGATCTCAAATTTCTTTTTCGAATATACTTCTAGCTATTTTATCAATTAATTTATTTTCATTTGATATCTTAAGGAAATAGTTTATCTTATTTTAGCTGTAATACAAGGAATATATTAGAATCAATGCACAAGTTGTTTACATCTAAGCACTTTTTACAATAGCCTAATCGTAATCTGAAGACGATTCAAATGAGATTGTTTTTTTTCTAATTACTATTCTTCATACTTTCATAGTCCGAGACTAGAGAGTAGTCAGTTTCAGTAAGTTCGCTATTTTTGTACCAAACTGCCAGATGGTAGTGGTATGATGGTACAGGAGCGCGTAAAATATATGATTAATGGTTTGTTAGAAAGCCAATTTCTCTTTCAAAAATAAAAAAGTACAAATATTGTAAAAATGCGAATATTTTCTGCGTAATTTTTAACATTAGATCTTTAATCGTATGTATTAGATGATATTGCTCTGCACCTAATGGCTAGAGCCAATTGCAATTATATTTAGTGCTCAATTTCGTGTCAGTTTTTTTTTTTTTTTTAATGCTTTCAAATCATCTTTAAAGTGCTTTCAGTACTATGGTGCTTCTTGGAGTACATTTCCTTTGAAAATATACATATATATTTTTAGCCATGTTTATACTTTGCATTTTCATTAATCGAACAAAAACTACTAAATTTGTTTAAGCTCTTGTGGGGAGGATTTACTTTTAACTAATAATATATGCGATTAAGTTTTCAGAATTCTTCCATTAGATCTTTTAAAAACTCAGGAAAATTTCTATACAAAATTTAAAAAGTTAAAATCATTCTCTCCAAATTCTAAAACGATATGATACATTTTCAGAACTATAATGAACATCGGATATATAACTTCTTTTCAATGCTCTAATTATAATTTCTATAATATCTAATTATAAAATGGTGCAAGTTGTGAAAGTTATTGAAAGATACCTCTTTTTTTCAGTGTGAGAAATACATTTGTTTTCCATTGTCATAATTACAAATCATGTGCATCATAAGCTCTAACTAATCTGGCAGAATTGTTATTTTTGGTCTAAATTTAGCTTAGAATGAAGTGTTCAGTATCAAAAACTGCGCAATCTTTTTTTTTATTTTATAGGGGAGATTAAAAAAAAAAAACATTTCACTCTCTGTCCACCTAGATTTTCAATTTTTTTTTCTTCTCATTTTAAAAGCATTCCGTATGTGACTTCTCTATTTTATTTTTTTTTTTTTTACTTTCTAAAATTAGTAGTATTGTCTAATTAATTACAGATAAAATTAATTTAGACTGAGCTCTTTTGAAATAAAGGGACCTTATTTCACTTTTAGTTCAAGTTCAATTAAATTCGTAATTTTCTCATTTTTATGCCTTGTACTAGCCTATAGAATCAAAAGTGTGAGTTGGTTAAGCAATTTATTACAATAACCTTATCGATGTTATCCGAATGTTTTTACAATGTTTAATGTTAAACATAGGTTGAACTGGTTTTTAAATTAAACGGGTTTCTGGCAGTGGTTTTGGATTTAATTTGAAAATTAGTCTTTCCGAATCGTTTTGTGACGGAATAGTATAGACAAAGAAGTATAAAATTCTGAAGAAAAAAAAACACTTTTGAAAGTTCATAGATTGAGCTGGTAATGGTACTAAACACCTTAAATGTATGAAGACTCTTCAAGATGTGAGAATGATTGAATTGAAAGTTCATAGATTGAGCTGGTAATGGTACTAAACACCTTAAATGTATGAAGACTCTTCAAGATGTGAGAATGATTGAAATAAAGGCGTGCTACTTTAATATAAGATAATAGTATTTAGGATAGATTTATACTTCAAAAGTGAGATTTATGAAGCAAATCTTCTAGAAAGGAGCTAAATTGTAATGTAATTGTCTTATTTATTTACTTATTTATGTTTTTTTTTTTCATGTATGCGTTCAAAATTTGTATTTGTAATTAATTCTACATTTATTCCTTAAATTATTATCAACATATGAAATTCTTCAGCCATTAGATATTGATTATTTTTAAAATGCGTAGGATATACATCATTAACTTTGCACGATGATTAAATATTTACAAATAATAACTTTTTTGGATCTACAACTAATAACATTGTAAATCATACCTGAAATCGATTCATTTTTCTTTTAGCAAGATGCTTTCTTTTTTGTACTTTAAATAATCAGTACTTAATTCAGCTAAGTAATAAAAAATACGTTTTTGCGCCCCAATAAAAATAACGTTAGTATATAATCACAACAGCAGGATTTAATTGAACAAATGAAATTGTTTTTCGTTATATATATATATATATATATATATATATATATATATATATATATATATATATATATATATATATATTAAAAAGCTCATTTAAAAAATTTAAATTTTTGAAAACCTACATATCGATTTGAGCTATTCGATTACGAAAGCAGAATAAATCTCTAATTTTATTTCGATACTAACGAAAAAAAATGTATTGTTTTTGGACTGCAATTTAAATATTAAAAAAATATTTATTTTCTGTACACATTCAGAGAAACAATGATTTCGCGCCGAGTATTGTCTGTGATTTTTACTGACGCGAGCCTATTGTGTTGAAGTTAATAAGTAGCTAAATCATGCTCGGGGTGAAGTCTATGAGGTTTTGCTTACATATTTATCGAGTAGAAGCTGGAAAACAAAGCTCTGCAATAAAAGATTTTAAGTTTATTTTGGACTTAAAATATTGAATGCAGAAATGAAACAGGTGATCTACCGAACTAGTTAGCCAGTTAGTTCATATATGGAATCAGTGAAGTTAGTTATTCAAGTAATAGAAGTTTAAAGGATCGTTAAAGAAATTACTAGGTAACTAAAACAATACATCACCTGCGGTACCAAAATCAAAACTTCTCTGCAGTAATTGTGTGTTTTCTTTTTTTTTTACGAATTGCATTGTTTATGGATAGTTGTTAGCAGGCGTGTCAAAGAGAAACTATTTTAGGGGTTCAATGGAATTAACATCAGTAAGCTGAAATTTCTTTACTAGCTAAAAAAATGTATTATTTAGTCTTTAGTCGTCGTATGCAACATGACTTCATCAGCAAAATTTTTAAATTTTATGCTGTCTTAAAAGTACATAAAATTGCACTGCTTCAGAATAATGTAATTGTCAAGGTGCAGTAAGCTTCAATCCGTAGGACAATAAATTGAACAACACTTCTCATAATTACGTCTTTAAAAATTCAAATAAAAGACAATCCTTTTTCGTGATGACAGAGATTAAATATAAATATTATAACCATCAAAATAATTCGAAATATAATCTAGCTATTTATCTCACTCAAACTTCTTTTCTTGCTGTATTTAAAAGAAAAGTTAAACGTAATTTATATATAGTACGTTTCAGCGTATGTAACCCGACTAAAGTAATAAAATCGTCAACTTATATTCTCTTAAAGCATGATAAAAAAATTGCGGCTCTTGTATTTTCTATTTCAAACTAAAGTTAAAAACTAGTTAATAATTCATATAGTTAAAATCAAAACGTTCTATCCTATCTGTTACTGTTATTGCCGGATAACACTTCACAAAAAAGAAACAAAGGGGTTCAAACCAGTGGCGTAGCAAAATGGGGATACAGAAAACTTACGTTATTTTACAAGTCTGCAGAAAGAAGCAATACAATTTTTTTATTGACGTACATCTCTTTATATATATATATATATATATATATATATATATACATATATATATATATATATATATATATATATATATATATATACATATATATATATATATATATATATATATATATATATATATATATATATATATATATATATATATATATATATATATATATAGGGTGTCCACTCCAATCGTGGACCAATAGCTAATTTCTAAACCGTTAGAGATAAGCATATAGTTTATATAGGAAAAAATCTCCAAATTTTGAAAGGAATTTTGGGTCTATTCAATGTTTTTCAAAAAATCAAATTTTGAAAGAGTTACGAAATTTAAATTTTTATACAGCCCCCCAGTCCTATCAATCATATTTAGTAAAACATTCTTGACACTGTAACGTTTAAAACTAAAAAAAATCACTCTTCTACCACAAAAATTGACCGAGTTATGACGTTTTGAAAAATCAAGATTTTGAAGGATTTCGCATACGGTCCCTTAAGCCATCGCTCGATGACGTCATGAAATAATGCAAAACCTTGATTTTTCAAAACGTCATAACTCGGTCAATTTTTGTGGTAGAAGAGTGATTTTTTTTTAGTTTTAAACGTTACAGTGTCAAGAATGTTTTACTAGATATGATTGATAGGACTGGGGGGCTGTATAAAAATTTAAATTTCGTAACTCTTTCAAAATTTGATTTTTTGAAAAACATTGAATAGACCCAAAATTCCTTTCGTAATTTGGAGATTTTTTCCTAAATAAACTATATGCTTATCTCTAACGGTTTAGAAATTAGCAATTGGTCCACGATTGGAGTGGACACCCTGTATATATATATATATGTGTGTGTGTGTGTGTGTGTGTGTGTGTGTGTGTGTGTGTGTGTGTGTGTGTGTGTGTGCGCGCGTGTATAAGTGTGTGTGTGTGTGTGTGTGTGTGTAGTGTAATTCAACAGGATTTTGTAAAAACTAAAGACCTAGCAACTAAACTCAAACTCAACAGACACCCAGGACTTATTAAGAGTGAAACTATTAAAATATTTCAAAACTTACTCTCACAAACATTACAGTTAAAGCCCAAAATATCAGCAAGCTTCCCTTTTATATGTTTAGCAATAAATACCCCACAAATGTTATTCAGTTTTGTCCAAATAATGTCAAACCTCAGACAATAACTTTACCTTAGCTTTTACTATTTCGAATGTATCACTAAATTCATGGGGTAAATTACGCTCGCTATTAATTTCCTATCATGATCCTTTTGTTCTCTTTTGACCAGGATTAAGATGCAAAGCGTTTTTAAAAGGTTATTTTTAATTTTATTTTAGACCTTAACACCTTTAATACATCAAGTTTTGCTTTCAATATTCAAAGTTGAATTTTTCAACACGTGTACTGTTTGTTTACAGTATATTTTTGCATCTTAGCTACATTTTACATTTCATCATTTTATAATATTTTCATTTAATTTTCTAATTATATGTTCCAGGCATAACGTAACTTCCGAATTAACTTACCTGGTGTTTAGGTTAAATCCAGTTATGCAACTCCTGGGATCCTGGATGCCTAATAATTTGGCGTTTATTCGATTGAAACTCGCCCTTTTTAATATGTTAATGCCTTTAAATTTATTCTCTTTTTAACATGCATTTGTTTTTTTGCAGCTCAGTTATCAGGCTTTTGTTTCTGGTATTTATATTTTATTCTGTGCTTATTTTTTTTTTTGTTTATTGTTTTATCATTTTATTCGTTTTTATACATTTATTTTTTGCTATATATGCGTGTGTGTGTATGTGTGTTATGAGTGACCCCATTCCCCCATAAAAAGTTCTTTACGCCACTGGTTAAAATAAACACATCTAAAATTAAACTTGAAACAATTGAAGAGTCCAGAAGCAAAGGGTGTAAATGACAAAATTAAAAATTTGGAGATAACTGTACTACACTGCAACGTTTCTTGACAAAAACATCGTGACGTCATCGTGACGTTAGCCTATGAAAAGCGAGCTAGATAAAACGTCACAGCCTACTTGGCGAATTAGAGGAGATAGCTGAATGCTTCTGAGCTCTTATTGGCTCGACCCGTAGTGACGTTCAGTGTCAAGTTGAGTTTCTGTCTAGTATAGTATAGAAGAAAGGCTCATTTGTTTTGGGGTGTACGATATTATAATAGTAGATTTGGTAAGATGCTACTTTTTAACGAAAGTCTACCTAGGGTTTGAGCTCATCATTTGATTTATTCAAAATTTAAAACAAAATTCACTTGCATTCTTTTGTTTTTTACTACCTCAATTGTCATTTCTCCTCATGTTCTCTGTTAGATCTGCTTATGAGTCAAGAGTGTGACATCGGTTTTGATGATAAGCCAGATTTTTTTTACAGTTTAAAGCTGCGAAAGAATACTCAGCTAAGGTTGTATTAAATGTCAAACTCTAATTGTGAATGTTCTTTCCTTCTCAGCGATTTTTTTAATAATTTGAAGTGTAATAGAAGTAGGATTTCTTTTTTTATATACTTTAATTCCATATCAATTCGAAACGTAGATACCGACTTTAGATATCATGTAAATACGTGTATTCCTTTAATTTTAACTAAACATGTGTACAGGGAGAGCGTTGAAATACTTATCTATGCATTGATCCATTTTTTAAAGGTCAAGTGGATTTTTTTTACTTTGGGTATGAGTCTCAGTGTTGATAATGTAATTAATCATTATAAAAAAATCTTTAAAAGCCGTATTTATGGTTAATTGAATTTTTATAAAACAAGCAAAAAAAATCTGTACTCTTTAACCCTTTGAAGCAGAAATGGGACACCGGTGTCCCACAGAACGAAACACCGATTTCTCATGAATATTTTACCTATTGCGCAGAAATGGACATTGTCGTCCTATACTGTACTTCATAACCAGAAAATTATTAAAATGCTATATATATATTATTTTCTCCTTATTTTGACATGAATTAATAGAAAATAATTAACAAAGTATGAACAAAACGCTTATAAAAATTCTGCGTCAAAGGGATAAACGTCATTTCTTTTATAGCCATTTTCATGGATTCATTCTGGTAAGAGGTTATTTCGTACTTAGTTTGTAAAGAACGACCATAGTTAGGTTTTTTGCTATTTTGTAAATGTTTTTCTCACTTTCTAAAGTTGACAACAATCTTCAATCTTTTGCTGTTACGACATTTAGAAATGTAAAATCCTTGGTACTGGTTGTGGCTAAGCGGGATCGGATATTCACTGGGAATATTGAGGTCTCAAGCTGAAACTGCCCTGTTATTACTGGGAAATTATTTTGTAATTTTAAGGAAACTTGTAAAGTATGTGTACTTCAAACAGGGATTTTTTTCTCGCTGATTCGTCTAGTATAAATTTTTAAAACGCATTTCAAATGTATACTTGAACATTTTGTTGTTTAAATAATTTGTCTTCTCACGAAATATTATTTCTCACCTCAATTGTGTAAACAATTTTATCACAGGTTTCAAGTAGTATTAGCTACTAACATGCTTGCATTGCTATTAAAAAAGTGAGTTAGTTAAGATTTTGTTTTATTGTAAAGTATATATTTTATATGTTATTGGTATACTTTGCTACATACTCTAATATGTTTGAGAATCATTGTCAAAATATTCAAAAAAATATATACATTATATGAAACTTGAGTTCCAAACTTTTTCAACTCTATCAATGAATTACAGATCAAATAATATTCCTACCTGTACAATTATCATGTTATTTGTTTTTTAAATCTTGAATTCAACAGTAAAACTATGAAATGTGAATAATATGTGCATGTTTTTTAAAAGTAGCACAGTCATAGAAAAAATAACATTTACTATGGTAATGCCATGTAGTTTAGACTTTCATAAATACATATACTAAATATTTAACTTAACATTACGTAGAACTTCTTTTAAATCTGGTCTTTTTATTTCTGAAACCCTAATTCAAATCATCATCATATTTTTGACATTCACACGTTCATTGCTCAGCTTTCATTGTGCCGTCAAAATCGAGAAACTTTTCAGAAGGTAAAGCCCAACATCGTTTAGAGAAACACGTTTCATTGTCAGTTTTGCAGCTTGCTTGAGTTCTGTGTAAGTTATATTTTTTATAGAGCTGTGATATCAAGAGCCTCTTATTTAATGTCGTTCAAGTGCAGAACACATAGTTCAAATACATATCAAAGGTTCTTGCGAATAATTTCTTTCATTTGCACATTCTTTGCCTCTTGTAAATATATTATTCTTATGCGGTGACATACATGTTTTGTTTCATAACTCTTACCAGACTGTGCTACTAAATAGTTGTAGAAATTCAAAATGATTGGAATTTTAATGTGAAATAGCTAAACAAAAAATGTACATTTAAAGTTACATCAATTAAATACCTTCTTTTCAATTTAGGTAGATTCTCATTCAATATTTCTAACTTATAAAAAAACAAAACAACCGTATCAGGTGCAAAATTCTTCTTATGATGAAAAACTTAACTTTTCATGCTTTTTTAGTAGAAAGGAAGAAATCTTAATATGATTTGACAGTATGTAATGTAAACTTGAAATTATTCAGATTTGCGAAAAAGGCAAAAATATTCAAAGCAAAAGAAGCATTACACTCAGATTTGCTTTATTAACACAGCGCAAGTGTGTACTTTTTTTACTACTATTTTATTTTTCTATTTATTTTGCTCTTTTTCTTTTCAATTTTCTTTACTTATCTATTATCTATAGATACGCTACTCACGCTTTCTTTTTTTTTTCAAAATGATGGTATGTAAAAACAAACTCATGATAGCGTAAACTCTTCACATCATGCGTAAAATGTTTGTATTTATTTTCTTTGTTTATTTACTTATTTTCAAAAAGAATGAAGGAATTCTATCATTTTTTAGTGTATAATGTCTTAATTATTTGTGTTAAGGTGAAACACAAACCATGCATTGTAAACGAAACACAAAAGATCATTTTCGCTTTACTTTACTTGGGCAATTTTGCCTTATAACTTGAAAGTACAAGATAATTCTTCAGATCAATGAAATAACTCTCAAGTAGACACTAGTTCTTTTTAATTTTCAGATACAATTGTATGCGCTGTGTTACAATTACAGAAAAAAATTATGTACCAGTAATTACGTCTCATGTTTTTTTAATGCTACATTTGTTTCTGGAGGAACCATTTTGTGCCAATGTGTAATTAGCGCATGTTAACTGAAGTTTGTTTTATTGTTAACACTTTACCGAGTACAAACTCGGACATTTTTCATGTAAAAGCTACAGTTTGGGGTTTCCGAAAGAAAACAAGCCAAAATAGCTAGACATCTGCTCTTTTTTACTTGTAATTTTCTATCATCACATTTATTGTGTTCTACTCGAAGTCATGGCTGTTTGTTATGTAAATGATGCAGCACTGTGAATATTGAGCGGATAAATGATTATTTGGGCTCTAAGTATGAGTTGAAATACCTTTTTTTTGTCAGATTCAATGTAAAAATTGTGTAAAAAGTTTTATTTTCATATGTTATTGAATAAAATGTTTCAAATTATCATTGAAAAGTAGTGTAACAAAGCATACTCGGAGTTCCATCAAATCTCATAATATTGAAAATTGTAAAATAAGAATATATAACTGTACATGTGAAAATGCTTTGAAAATTAACTTCTTCCTCTTTAGCGTTAAATTTTTGTACAAAATTTATTGAGCATTGTTTTGTCACTCAGTTATTTCTGCATTATAACTAAAGCCTTTGAATGAAGTGACATTCAATTGTACAGAAGCGAATTTTAAAACTCGCGTTAAAGTAAATTTCATGTAAATAGAAATTTTCTCTTTGAGATCTTTTACTAAAAATGTACAATAAAAATATTTCCGACACTTTGAATATTTTGTGATTTCTCCCCAGAACTAACATAAACACATTACACAGCTTTTGACTAAGAGCATTCTTCAAAATCAATTTGTGTTAAACCTAGCGCGAAGGGTACTATGAGCACTTTAGAGGGGATCTTTTTTAAATAAAACTATCAATTAACAGTAAGACAGTAAAATAAAGCTTTAATTTAAACCCCGTAATTGTTTATGCAACTACACTGCATAAAGTTATTTGACACAAATTTGGATATTTGAACAGTTTGCATTTAAAAAACTAAATATAGCCTATTTAATGCAACCAAGTTGAAAAATATTTTCTTATTTTTGATCTCTGCCAATTGCAGCATAACTTTTCTTCATTATTTGCATCCGAAGCACAAACTCAAAAAGCTACAGACATTTTTGCGCACGTTAATCTTTCTTAGAATAAAATAAACTAATTAATGCAACACAGTTAATTGAACAGTTAATCAACAAATGATAATAGAACAACTAAGGGTAGTCTACAGCTGGACTAAGGGCCGAATTCAAGTGAAACACCATTGCAATCGCTTCGAGGCGATCGCAATGGACCAAAATTGCAATCGCTACTGGAAGTCGAATTACATTAGAATCGCATCTCGTAGCGATTGTAACGTTTCACTTGAATCCAAATTTAGGAATTTGCGATTGCATTGGTAAGTTGATGATATTATATGTATTATGCTATTTAAAACGAATAAAAAAGTTCAATGAAATGTGTGTAACATTACAACTTTTAGAAGCATAGAGTGAATACATGGATGCAAATCTTGACTGCGAAAACTTTTAATTTCTCAGAGGCAGTTTTTTTTTTTTTTTTCGTACATTTTGACCTGATTCAGTCTTAATTGTTATTTATAGTATATAACGCTGTTAGTTATTATTTATGAATTTAATTTAAATATTAAAGAGATCGCTACATTGAAACAGAGATATACGCTACTAGCAAGGTGCACCAAAACTGTTATTTAGGAATGATAGTTGTACAAATAATTTAAATAAATAGGAAAAAAACGTTTTGCAATTAGACATGGAACTTTTATGAGCTTAATTTATTCTTTCGCCCCCCTAGTGTTATTATAAAAAAAAGAAAAACTTTCCTGTTGATTACGACAATTTTGGCAGACGACAGGGTAAAAAAAATGTATTACTAGAATCATTTTGAATTGAAAAAAGGCAAAATGGTTCAACGCAAAAGAAGTATCTCCCTCAGATATGCTTCTTTACTACAGCTCAAGTTTGCTCTTTTTTAAGTACTGTATAAAATAAAAAATAACTAAATAATTGTGTGTTCATTTCTTTATTTTCTTAAATTTCCTGTCAATTATCAGACGATATATTTTTCACACTATATTACTTGACTTCTATAATAAATTGTTCTTTAACCGTTTTTTTTTTTTTTTTAAATAAATAAATGTGAAACAAGCTTAAAATTTCCAATTCAAGAAATTAAAAACATTATTTCTGTATCTCATATAGTGCCATTATATCTCTTACTCACTCTTCATAAGTATTCTGAACATCTTGAATCTATTTAGGAACACAACAGCATTGCGCTTTTAAGCTAGGAAATAAAAAAGGTCCTTGGTGGTTTTTTTTTTTTTTTTTTGCGAAATACTCAAATTTTAAGAAAACGTCCAATTTCAGGTATGAGAATCAAGAACAGTTCTCCGGGCTCACACATGTGCCATCAGTTTCTCGTCTTACTGTGCCATATGGACAAAAGCACCCAACCACGCACTGCAGAGTACACGGTCTTATCTGTTGGTAATTGCTGCAGGTATTGGGGCACGCTGTTCCACAACTCATGAAAACTTCTCCCCTCCAAGAACTGCAACTTCCGTTAGCTGAAAAAAAAATGCTTTTAGTAATGATGTATGAAAAAGTTCAGTCATCATTTGAGCACTTATAATTCGTTATTCTAAAACAATGTAAAAATAATGTGGTAATATAATCAGTGTTTCAACCTCAACAAGTAAGCACACTGGCATTGATTGAAGAAACAATAAAAATAACTTATAATGGATAAGTTTTCATTCTATCTAAATGTCGTTTTAATCGTCATCCTGATTAACTATTTCAATTAGACAGCCTAATATCATCCATTAGCGTCCATTGAAGATTTTTTCCAAAATTACTTTTTATTGACCTCTGAATTACAACAGTTCTATGTAGTGCACCTTTTCTCTTCATGCTGAGCATTATTATGCCATGAAAATTTCAAAACATTAGTAATGTAAGTAAGTCTATAACAAGACATTGATTCACCCGGGTCATTAAAATACATATAACAGTTTCAGAATAGACCCCTCCTTCCTAAGTAAATATAAGTTTTCCGATCATCCGGAAAAGTAAAGACAGAAATTTTCGGTAACCTTTCGTCATCTCCCATACAAGCCGCATTTGATTGAGCAAAAGATCGCCATGCATTATGTTTCACATTAAACTCAGCAAGGGCATAGGGGAAACTTTTCAGTGATAAAAAAAAAAAAGTTATGATTGTTTATCGGAACAGAAATTTTCCTTTCCATTACAATGGATTTTGAAAGATATAAGTAATTTTTGAAAGACGTGAACAGATTAGTGATAAAATCAGTTCAGAAGGCCATCAACAACCACCCACAAAAAATGTGTGGCTGAAACCAAGAACTTATAGAGTCTATTGAATATTCCCTTGAATGGCACGGATATTATGCAAAATAAAAAGTATTGTTCAACAGAGCGCGATGACTCATCTGCAAGCTTGAAACGTGTGCGGAGCTGGTGACCATGTGCACATTCGTTGAATTTTCTTTAAATCAGAAGTTTTTACAATGAGCACGATCAAGCTTATATAAAGAAAAACATTAAATATCGCTACTTTCTATTACTTTAAAATAGAAGTTGCAGCTTATATTGTATATAAAATGATGACTGATGTATCAATAATACATAAACTGGAAACTCAGGAAAAAATATTTCTTATATACATTGCTTAAAGATTTAAAAAAAACTAATCTATTTTACCCCATGACTTATTTTACCCCATCTGACCTTACAAGTTTCAAAACAAAATATAGAGCTGACACATGCAGAAAAAAATGACTGGTTTTGCATGGAATGGCTCTGATGGAAACAAAGTCATAGTCAAAAAAAGTATACATGCCAAAAAAATTCAGAATGAATGTGTGCGTTAGTATTTCTGATATAGCAACAGTTCTTTCTGTTACAAATTTTGATCTTCAAAATGCATCGTAAAATTTTTGTACACAGCGTATTCCAGTTCAACCTGCTAGACTTCTAGTTTCGCAACCATTTACTAAATTAAAATTTAAAGTAGAAATTCAACTTATTTTGCACATAAAATAATGCCTGATGTCAATAATACATAAAATTGGCAAAGCAAAAGGAAAATATTATTTGAACATATTTAAAGAGTTTTTTAAAAAAAACTAACCCATTTTACCCCACCTGACCCTATTCAAGAGAGGAAAAATATATAGTGGATTTTTATTTCAGTAATAACCAGAACAGGTATTATTCTGGTAGGGCGATAGGTTCTCATTTTATTCTCAGCACGGTTCCTTAGAACTTCAGCTTAAATATCGCCTTGATTTTTTTTGTAAACGGATCATTTTTGTATCTAGAAGCATGTATCCAGGACTAACAGTTGCAAAGATAAAAGTCTTGCAGGTTAAAAGGAACACGATGTGAAATTATGGCTAGATACAATGGAATACAATTTCCGAATTTTCTAGCACTTTGTAGGCCCTAGTTTAATTGTGAATTGATGTTTTCATGCAAGTTACGTGATTAGTAGTAGATGAAGTGTGTATTAATGCAGTCAAGTCTTGATTACTCGAAGCCTTTATCTCGAAGTGTTCATTGGGTTCTCAAACTCTTGAGAAAAATGTGGGAACTTCCTATAACTCGAGCGTCTAATAACTCGAAGCTTTTAGCCGGTCCCTTGGGACTTCGAGCTGTATTTTAAACCTCAGTAGGCATTAAATAATAACCAATTAATAAGCGCAAAATAAAACCCCTTTTAAATTCAGTAATTAATGTTGTTTGAAGACTGAGTATGTGTTTTTTTCCTGCTTAAAATCTCATACGATTTCATGTTAAAAGTTGAAGCACAATTCAAAAGCACCAAACACATAGCTTTACTTAAACTATATACGGGGACAATAATTGACTTTCATTCAACTTTTGAAAAACTATTATGCATCCTGAAACACGAAAGGTAACTCATGTCACGTTTTTGGAAAAGAGCCAAAATTTTAAATGTTTTGACGCTTTTATAGCCTTGGTATTACAAAACATTACGAAAAGAAAAGACATAAATATGTTCGTCTTTCGAACATCAAAAGAGTAGAACTTCAAGGTAGAGCACTAGAAAGATAAGTTGTAAAAAGCTGATAAATTACATATTGTTCTTGGAACAGAGCAACATAATATGTTAACCTTGAATTGTGCTTTTAGTTTTAAGCTATCATATTTTTTTTCTTTTTTCATTTGCGCAATTAGCATTTAATTGAAATAAACTATTGTGATAGAAAAAAACTTTAACTAAGTACTCTTATATAATCACTTTGTCTTCTTTAAATAACACTTGATTCAAACAAAATCAAGTTGAGATTCTTCTCTAAGAAACTTGTAGACCGAAACTAATGCATCTACGAAAATTCACACATAGGGGAAACTAGGGAGACTTGACCCAACTTATGGTTTTTCATTTTTCAATTTTTTTTTGTGCAATAGTTAGAGCTCAATAAAAAATATATATTAATACTACGTTATTTTGCATATTATTGTGACTGAAAATAATTGCATAAATCGAAGTATAAATGGTTCAAAAAAATTATATGCCTCAAGTCTACATTTTGGTCAAGTGTCCCTAATTCTAGGTAGACTTGTCCCAATACATTATGATGTGATACTTATGAATTAAGAATACTCATAAATATTGAGATCAAAACCGCAGGTTTGATGGTGTTTTTAGTTTTAAGGAATGATATTTGAAGTAGGACAACACTTTAGATGAAGTGTTACACGATCAGCAAAAAAGCAAAAGTCACATTTAAAACTCATAACTCTGCCTTTTGTATGGTGATTTCGCTAGAATGGAGAAAAGTTTCAATTTGCTTTAAATTTCATTCAGACACATTAATGACATCAAGTCATTTGAATCTGCTACCTTCTAATCTGCTAGAAAATTTCAGTCAAAATATCATAAAATAGTTTATTTTGCTGAGCTAACAAATTTGCCTCGTCGCTTTTTTCTCTCAAAACTTGAGTTACCCAGTCTTCTACTCGTACTTTATGGCTATAAAGCTCTTCCACTTAAGTATTTTGACTTGATTTTGATTTTTATGGTATCTCATATTGCGACTCTGAAGTGTTAGATTCTATAGTTGGGACAAACCTAACCTGGCAGTACTGAGAAGGCTACTCAGATTCTAATCACAGTAAATATAGTAATTACTTAGATAAATTTTAATCATTTGATCTCAATCACAATATGTTAGCTGCTCATTGAACGAAAAATCATCAATTTAAACAAAAACATCAAAATAGTACATGAGTCAAGTCTCCCTAGTTAACTTTATGTCAAATCTCCCTAAATAGCCTCCCTTTGTTTATCCTAATTTTTAACAATTTGCATTAAAATTATATACAACTACTCATATGATTACATAGCTAAGGGAGTGACTAACGCATATCAATTTCGAAAATTTACTGCCCTTAAAATTTAAAGTTAAAAAGTTGATAAATTTAAAAATATTCAAAATTTACTTTTATGGTAAAGTATCATTTCACACTGAATTTCTTGAAAAACGCTGATTATTCTGAAATTGCGTTTCCCTGCAAATTACTGTTGTGTGATTGGTCAACTAAAAATTAGAATAAAATTTTCCCTAAATATTATTTTTATGGAAAAAAAACCGCCTTGGGTCAAGTCTCCCTAGTTTCACCTAACAATCACCCCCTGCATTACATCTATTTAGTCGGGAAGGAATTTCGTAATTAATTGAAAATTTCAAATCATCTAAAACAGAGGTTCTCAACCTTTTTACAGCTGTTTCAACGCCCCCTATGAGAACGTGCATAAGACTTGAAGAGGAAGGGGAATTAAAGCAAAGGCTGGACCGGTTTAACTCTATAATTTTGCCCAAACTGATTGTTGAAAAATGACTATACAGAAGAAAAACTAAATTTGATGTTTTTTTTTCTTTTTTAATAATTTCTTTTTTAAACCGAGAATTTTTTTCTTCTGAAAAGCTGTGCCACGGTAATAATCAAGTGCCTAGAATGGGACCTTTGAATGAGTGAACTATTTTTAAGGTAAATGAGAACAACACGGTTTGAAATAAAAATGCACCATTTTCAACATTTGTATTTGAAAACAAATATATTTTGAAAGATACTCTTCGTTCAAATAGTTCCTTGACCAGTCAGATTCCAACATTGTGCATAGTGTTTTCTTATTTACTTGCAACTATGCAATAGTAGTGTAAAAATGCCGGTTCACCTGCAGCAGGAGGTGCTGTGGTAACACCGCCTCCTACCGCCTCCACCTCCTCCCACCTCCGCCTCCCACATCCTCCCTCCACCGCCTCCCACTTGTGTCCCCAATGTGATGTGTGGGGAGGTGGCTGTGGGAGGCGGTGGAGGGAGGATGTGGGAGGCGGTGGAGGGAGGATGTGGGAGGCGGTGGAGGGAGGATGTGGGAGGCGGCGGTGGGAGGATGTGGAGGCGGTGGGAGGTGGTGTTACCACCGCACCACCTTCTGCTGCAGGTGAACCGGAATTTTTACACTACTTGCAATACACATCCGCTATTTATTACGTACGGATATAGGATTTTACTGTGGAAGGGAAATAACAAACAAGGACCTTCTAATTTTCCCAGGAGTGACAAAGACTTGAAACTATAACCCATACCTGTCACCCTTAACGATTATAAACAAAGTTTTTTTTTTTTTTTTAATGAGATAAGTTGAATCTACAAATTATACGATAAATTAATTTCAAAGAAATTATTTTTGAGTAATTTATTGCTGTGAAGGTTAGATAAGATAACAAGAGTTATAAGTATACCTTTGGTGCCATCAGAGTAAGGATGGCGGTGAGATATTGGGGATATCCCCCTATATTAGTTTTGAAAACGAAATCTTTAAAATACAGTTTCTATAATATTAAGTTTAGTAGTGTTGAGACTTGGGTTCAGATTCCGCCCCAGGTGGAACATTTAAAATTGACTCAATTTTAGGCAATTTTTGATTACGTTAACTAGGGAGAAAGAGTCTCTCTTTATGCTTTTTCAAAATTGAAGTTATTTTAAGGCTAAGTTTAACAATGTTAAGGAGTCAGGGCCATTTCCAACGTTCTCTGAAATTGAAGTATAAAAAACGCAAATTTAAACTCTTTTTTGTTTATGTTGACTGAATAGTAAAGGTTTCGGAGTTTCCTCCGAAAATGTTTTTCACATCGAACTCTGAAGAATGTGATTGTTAGTTACCTTTGGTGTTGCTAGAGGGATGCTCTAACGGCACAAAGAGTCTGTCAAGTCAGGGGGCTCTCATCTAGACATTTTAGAAACTGACCTCGTAAAAACGCAATTTTAGGCTCTGTTTGGTTACGATTGGAGAAGAGGCGAAAAGTTCGAGATTCCTTCCTTTCATCGAAAAATTTTCAAATGACATCAATTGAGCACATTTTTTGGCTATTTTAGGCAGTTACGCTATGAAAGGGGGCACCCATCTCAGAAAACTGTTTTGAAATTAAAGTGCTTTTGGCAAATTTTAGGCTATCCTTTATGACATTAACACCGTTATTCACAATCGCGAATAATCCTTCAATGTTGCCACTGTTGAAGATTATCCCAGGATTCGCACGAAATCGTTATTCACAATCGCAAAAGGAAGATTATTCCAGCCTACAAGCAGCGAAATATAGCCTCGAATCTGAGCCGCCAATATTGGCGGTTTAATTCCGCGATTATACTCTCTACCACACGTTTTACATGTAGGAAAAGACAAACATGGCGGATATGATGTTTTTATTTTGAAATATCCCTCTGATTCCTTACTTTTTTTGCGAAATAAACCTGTAATATGCATCTTAGGACGAAAAAGTAGCGTGATAACAACGGTAGAAAAATTCAGAAACATTTTTAAGAACTGAATAGATTCTTGGTGGCCCAAGATGGACGCCGTTGAAATTTCTCACTTACAGTGAGTTTTTAATTGATTTAAGTACCTTAAAATTAATATTTTTGAATGAAATTTTTTTTGAAGATGCAGTTTACCAAGATATATAACATACATAAGTTGTGGAAAGCTCTGACGGTTAGAAAAAAATATAAAAAATAACAAAGATCTGTGTGCTTCCGGAAAACATTGGCGGCCATGATGGGCGACTAGGAATCATGGGAATGTCGTCAACGTCACCTGATCAAAAGCGACCAATTACAAAAGTTCTTACATCTGTGTCTGAGTAATCCCGCGATTCATTTATTCAAGGTTGGTGAATAAGAACGATGGCCTGATCCGCAACAGACGATAGATCGATCCTGGGATTATTTCGCAGCCAATCCGTGATTGTGAATAAGGCTGTAAGAGAAAGATCAGGGTTCGGGAGATAACCCAAGAAAATAAATATTAAAACTATTTCTTGGCGATATAAAAGCAGATGATTTCCTGTCCTGACTTTACATGTCCGTACAAGCACATTTCAAAATATACCCACCGCCCCCTTACCGCCCAAAATATGTCTACCGCCCCCCTGCCGCCCAAAATATGTTCACCCCCCCTCAACATCTTCCCACCGCCCACCGGGGGGCGGTATCGCCCCGTTGAGAACCACTGATCTAAAATAATTAAAATGTGCAATTAGTCACTTTTTCTTCAAATGCAGCAAGGCAATGAATGCAATACACAAACTAACACATTTAGCTTATCCTCCTAAATAACCCGATTCATTCATAGCACTATTATTATATATTAACTACGATAGAAGATGAGTTACAAAACAAATCTAACTTTGTTACTTCACAATTGAGAAGTATTTCAAAACGATAATATTTTTTCTCTATTAAAATATATGCGAATATTTTGCGACATCATCCTTACTTTTCCGCGGGTAGTTTCAAACAATTCTGAGGAATAAATCTAAATAAAAGTAAGGTAGTTTTTCGCAGTATTTTCAGTCGTTAATTCAAGACCAATCTGGGGCATATGTGTTCATCTAAAAGATACCAGAGACACTAAGGATATGTATAAAAGCTCTACAAGTGTATTTCAAGCGTTAATAATAACTAATTTCAAATTAAAATCTAAAAACCTCGGCGCATATGAATCATAGCTAAGAGCACTCTCGATCAATTTATTGTTCAAACAAAATGATTATCAAAATGGTTCATACATTAATGAGATACAATGCCACTGACAAAAATAAATATACACAAACACACATATATAAATGTTAAAACTATAACTTTCCTCTTTTCGCATCGGGGGGTTAAAAACCAAATATAAACCTTAAAAAGTGTATTTTCTCTCTTTGTGTTTTCAATAAAATTTATCAAAACCTCGTGTTGCATCACGAAATAAACAAGATTATTTTCCATCAGTTCGTTTGAAGCATGTACAATGTGCATATATTTTTCCTATCACGCCAATCTTTGCGATTTAGAAAAGCTAATAAAATAATACTGAACAAATTACATCGGATAGAAACCTGAGTGGAATAAGAGATGGTTCATCTAGTGTTGTTCTCTGTTTGCATATATTTCACGGCTAATGAATTTCATTCCACCAAAAAGAAAAAACAAAGACTATTTTCACTCTTTATAAAAATACCAGTTATGTATCGGAATGGGACAAATATGTCTCATTAATCCCCCCCCCCCTCCCTTACTCTCGGGATATTTTTTTTCACAGAAAAATATAATGGTAGCGGAAAGGTTAAGGTAAAAATAACAAATTTTATCTGCTACATGATAAGATTAAGAGTCAAATACAATAAAAGATAAGGGTCAATTATAATATCATATTTTGGGAGATACGTTATGCTTGTTAGTTTAACAACACATAAGTTACATAGCAGCAACGTTTTAAGGTTTCATTTTAATACTGTAAAAAATCTGTATTATACTTTTTACTTATTCCTCAAGTACTTTTTATTTTAGTGCAAAGAATCAAGTTTGCAACTAAAAAACTCATACATGATGGTTTTTTTCTCTTCATTTTTTTTTTCATGATTCAAACTTTATTTTATACATGACCCCAAAAACAATAATGTTTCCAAAATGATGTAAATTTTTATCATTCAAAAGTCAAATGGTTCCATCATACATTCTTTAGAATACTTGCAAACTTTTTCTAAAATACTACTGTACGGACCAGGGGACTATATGAAAATATAAAGATTCATTTTTTTAGTTTATTATTTTACTTGTTATTTATTTATTAGTTATTCATTTTTCATGTTCGAAATGTAATTCAGTTAATTTGGTGCTTTCCGATTAACGCAGTTCCATTTGTAAGCTGAAATAAGTCTATAACTATATTGCTCAGAATCTAACGCTTAAAAATTGTAAATATTTGAAGGGCCAGGGGAGGGGGGAAAGATGAAACTCAGTTTTTCGTCAATTTTGAGATATTGCGCTGTCTAGGGGCTATGAGAGACTAGTATCATCTGGTAGAACAACAAGGGGGAAAAAAGATGAGAAGCGACAGAAATGTGTATGAAAGCTCGAAAAACTACATAAGAAGCTACGAGAACTTCGTTTTTCTCGAAATCGCTTTTGGTCACTTTCATCTTTTTCCCCCTGGCCCTTCATTTGTAAAATTGTAAATTATGCATTACATGTCCCTAGAGATGAAAACGGTCGGAAAAAAACCGGAAATTTTCGGAAAAAAACCGGTTTTTTTCCGTTTTTTTCCGAAGAGGTTTATTTCCATTCCGGAAAAATTGAATTTTTCCATTTAATTTTTAAGAAAGAAATGACTAGAAAATCTTTTGTTTGGATAATTGTTAGAAGCCTTAATTTATTGAACCCTGCATTTTTGTTTTTCATTTAAATCCCCTAAACATCTTGATGCAAAAGCATATAGCCATTATTTTCTTTTTTCCCCCCTTATTTAATTACATTGCAGGTATCAAAGAGCATTTTTTTTAATCGTGTACAAAATACTAGTTTTTTAGGATAATTATGAAATTTGGATACTGAAATTGTGCTAAAATGTTCAATTTCTGGTCGTACTCCCCGATAATTGTCAGCTTGGAAAGTAGAAAAAAAGATAAATAAAATTTATCCAGTTTTTAAGGAAATATTTGAATATTGGCCATTTTATAAACATTACGTTCTCTATGTGAAGTTTAAATCCAACGTTAAAGATGCACAAATATACAGGTATACTGCAGACACGTGTTTCGGGGCTACAAGGAGCCCCTTTTTCAATGCAAGAAGTGTGAGCTTTAGGATGAAAAATCATCCGATAAAAGCAACGCGTTCGAACAAAAGACAGTATAAATAGCAAAAACTGGATATTAACAGAACAAACAAGACAATGCTTAGAACCGAAATTTATTACATGAAACCACAAAAAATTTAAAAACTTAATTTAAATAGTTTACATATCTTTCAAAGATTCTTATATGTCTAACAATTCAGAGTTCAAATCGTACTAAGATAATAATTATTAACGTTCTGTGTATTTAAAGTAGCACAAAATATAAAATAAATAACTAAATAATAAAAAAAAACTATATTAAAGTAAGTACACTTACCTTTATTGCAAATTCCAAGCAGAATTCAACGCTATCAACTATTAAAAACTCTGAATATTAACAGAAACAACTCTCAACACAACTCTACACAGAAACTTCTTTAACAAAACCGTCCTTTTAGTACAGAGCTAATTTTACTTCTTCATGAGATGAATAAGCATAACTTCAGCCACAGAACGAGGTTTCCGCTGACTATGCGAACTAAATGTATATTGCCGTGCTTGTTAAGCACATAGTAGAATCTGCAATTGAGCTCAAACTGAGATATTGCATTTTAAAGAGCTGCGCCTCCATATAATTTGTTGTCATGACTATTTATTCAGCAGATTAAAAAAAAAAAAGTTTCCAATCACAAATAACTACAAAACATTTTATAAGTAACACATACGAAACAGAGAGCAACCTCTCTTTATACTCTGGTTTTGTTGAAAAGTAGGGGTACGAATATTGTGCTTAGCAAGGCAGTGCAGTAAGTTGAAACTCCAGTTTAAATTTTGTTCAGGTTTAGAAACCATTACGCAGTTTATAGTTTTCTATTAGAAAGGTTAAAAAAAAAAGTCATTTAATTTTTATTTGGATTTAGATTGGGTGGGGAAAAACCAGAACTCAATAGTTTTCATTTTTAGATAGTGAGGTTTTTTTGCAAGGGAGAAAAAGCATTCTGATTGTTCTTTCTAACACTATTATTGACGTTTGAAAGTATTTACTTATTATTTTAAGTTTTAAAGGCAGTCTAAAATAGAAAATTTAATTGTAAGAGTTAGACACACTTTCTCCAATATTAACAGTGAAATTAACGATATCATTCATTTGTGGGGTTTGACCAAGAAAGCTTTGAGTCATAAAACAGAAAGGCTATTTTTTTCCTATTAAAACCTACCTAATTATGCGCATTTCTACCATCAGGAAAAATAATATGTGTTGATTGCATATATTTTTAATGATTAACCTTTTAAATGGTCCAAGAAAAACAAAACTATTAAAAAACGCTCTTTTTAATTGTAAAAAAGTCAATTTTTCATTTTTTTCCAATTTTTCCGGAAAAAAACAGGAAAAAAACCGGTTTTTTTCCATCACTTCAAAATTTCCGGAAATTTTACATCTCTACATGTCCCTATAATTTACTGATTTACTGAATTGTTTCGAAGTCAAATGCTTTGTCATACGTACCTTAGAACATATGCTAACTTCTGTCTAAATACTATTATACGGACAGAGGAGCTACATAAAACTTTAAAAATCTAATTTTAATTTATTATTTCGTGTATAATTTGTTTATCAGTCATTTATTTTCCATGTTCCAATTATGATTCAGTAAATTCGGTACTTTTCCATTTATCGCAGCTCCATTTGCCACCAAGAATAAAAATAAGACAGTTGCGCAGAGTCTAATGTTAAAAAATGGAAAATATTTGTGTAAATTATGCAGAAAATACCCCAATAATTTATAAGAAACATAAAATGAGTTTTGTCTAGTAAAATGCTAATAACATGATTTCCAGTTGTAAATCAAGCTTTTTTTAGAGTGAGTTTAAGTTACAGCACCAAACGCATCACCGAACCAAAAATAAAAAAAAAATGTATAAAATAAACATAACAATAATTTTAATATCGATGAAATAAGGACAAAGATATCTATCGTGGGAAGCGAAAAATTTGAATATTATCGTCGGTTTCCTCCTGAGCAATTGAAATAAAATGTTACGGATAAACCGTCATTTTATTATACACATTTACAAAATGAAACATCACTCGTGTTTTAGGGATCGCCGTTTGAAAGGCACTTAAGAAAAGCCTTATTTAAGATAAAATGCATTTCAAAGTGTAACGTATTTTTATCAAAATAGCTGTCGCAATCGTTTTTATCAAAATAGTGTATCTCGTTTAATGTAAGTGGAAGTAAAACATTATTTTATTTGTTTTTCACAAGAAAATGCTTTTTTTTCTTTAACTTAATTAAATAAGTTGAGGACTAAGTTTGAGCTCAAAGTATTTTATCATTAAAATTATCGTTCATCCAGTTCAATACTGCGATAAGTGAACATTTGTATTTTTTGATTCTTTGGCGATATTGCAGGGGTAACATATACTACACTTTGACAAGATATACAATTAAACTTAACTATTATGCACACACACACACACACCACCACCACCACACACACACACACACATAGATAATAAATTTAATTAAGTTTAATTGCATTTCCTCCAGGATGCTTTCACTGTAACTCCGCTAAAAATCAAAAGACTAAAAACGTGTACTTGGGCGGTATTGAATTGGATGTCGATGTGTGTACACTAGGTGGCCAAAAGTATCCGGACACTTTCAAAAATTCACATTTTTACATATAGCTCGAAAAATAAGTGATCAATTGTTCTTTAACTTTAGTCATACAAAATATAGGCTTCAACGAACATTTCCAAGTTGAAATTAAATTACCCTTGCATTTGGGGGACGACAATAAGGTGGGTTGAAAGTAAAACCGCTTTTTGACCATAACTCTTCGAAAATAGCTCGGAATAAGCTATAAATTTCAGTAATTAATTAGCATACTATGTATAATTACTGTACAAATTTTTATGAACGTACCACTCTTACTTCCGAGGATATGAAACATTTTTTTTAAAAATGGCAATTTTATTTGAAGGGTTTTTGCTCATAACACGCAGAGTTTTTGATCAAACCTTATCAAAACTTCAGGAAAAATGACAAAATACAAGAGAAAGAACATATTAAAACGGTAAATAAAAATATTAAAAATCCGATGAGATATGAACGTTAAAAGGAAATAATTTTTCACGACGCATGCGCGAACGACAGAAATTTATAACTACAAAAATATTGTAGCCTGGTTTATACTGCATCTTATAAAAAAAGTTTCAGTTGAATATCATAAAAATTGAAAAAGATATCAGCGATCTAGTGAGCTGTAATTCATTCATTCGCTGACAATACATAAATGGCAAGGGGTTCTCCACAAATAGTGTGGTAACAATTGAGCATTTTCTTCAATGTTAAATTGTATACAGTTTGAAAATTTATATTTGGCATAGAAGTCACATTTCGCCTATTCGGCCAAAAAGACCTTATACATAGGTGGCCAAAAGCATCCGAACACCCCCTGAAACGTTGGTTTTGAACGATGACGCAATAACCTTTAATTTAAAAATAGCTCTTTGTGGACAGACCCTTACTTTTTATGTATTGTCTGCGAATGAATGAAATACAGCTCACTAGATCGCTGATATCTTTTTCAATTTTCATGATATTCTACTGAAACTTTTTTTATAAGATGAAGTATAAATCAGAGTACAATATTTTTGTAGTTATAAATTTCTGTCGTTCG
Organism: Uloborus plumipes; assembly: GCA_038373865.1. Lineage (NCBI taxonomy): Eukaryota > Metazoa > Arthropoda > Arachnida > Araneae > Uloboridae > Uloborus > Uloborus plumipes. Next base: position 75,431 of record JAXGGA010000644.1, read on the forward strand.
CGCATGCGCCGTGAAAAAATATTTCCTTTTAACGTTCATATCTCATCGGATTTTTAATATTTTTATTTATCGTTTTAGTATGTTCTTTCTCCTGTATTTTGTAATTTTTCCGGAAGTTTTGACAAGGTTTGATCAAAAACTCTGCGTGTTATGAGCAAACACCCTTCAAATAAAATTGCCATTTTTTAAAAAATGTTTCATATATTCGGAAGTAAGAGTGGTACGTTCATAAAAATTTTTACAGTAATTATACATAGTATGCTAATTAATTACTGAAATTTATAGCTTATTCCGAGCTGTTTTCGAAGAGTTATGGTCAAAAAGCGGTTTTACTTTCAACCCCTCTTCTTGTCATCCCCCAAATGCAAGGGTAATTTAATTTCAACTTGGAAATGTTCGGTGAAGCCTATATTTTGTATGACTAAAGTTAAAGAACAATTGATCACTTATTTTTCGAGCTATATGTAAAAATGTGAATTTTTGAAAGTGTCCGGATACTTTTGGCCACCTAGTGTATGTGTGAGTCTTATTTAGCTTCAAGTTGCTCAGACTAACCCTGGAAAACACAGTTCTGATGCTTTACGAAAAAGATAAAGCTAAGTACAAATTTAAAGAAAAGATCCAAGTAGTTGTCACTCTTGATAAAAACACGGATGCCAATGAAGGAGTCACGGCACAAATTATTGCACCATTTAAATTTGCAATTAGTCTAAAATATAACTAAAATTAATATAAAGAATTGATATGAATTGCAGATTTTATTATTTTAACTATTTTATAACATCACAAGATAAATGCGAAAGGAACGTCAGTGGTATTTACGTGCAATTAAACCAAGATACGTAATAATTAGCTTTTAATTCAATCGAGAGTGATATTTAGGCGGTGAAAAATTCAGAAACTGATGCAAAGAAAAGTTTTCTTCTTTTTCTTATTTATTTAATAATACCTCTCAAACTTTTCCAAAAATTCTTAAAAAACTAAATTGCTGCTTATCTTATTTCTCTACCAGAACAATATTTTCATATAAAACGCTTTCCGTGAAAGATTTTTCTCACACTCAAGGTAGAAGATTCAAAAAAAAAAAAATTTTAGTAAAAAAATAGTAAAAGAATCTCTTAAAAAGTCTTCTAATTGTCACATTCCGTGTCAACAAAACATACAAAAGGAAATAAAACTTACGTCTTGCAAAGCATAGCACAAAGGCCATGGCCAAGAAACTAAAAGCAAAAAGTATCTTCATTTTGAATCACCTAAGCACTATCTTTCTCTGGATTCAACTCCTAAAGAGAGAATGCCAAGAAGTTGAACGGTTATAAAAGATTTTTGCTTTTGTTTTATTGCGAGATTTCTCGTTTAATGTGAATTGTAGGAAAACCCTGTATTTACGTCATATTCGAGCGTGCATTTTGTGAATGACTAGAGACGCGGAAGTGACGGAGACTGTAGGCGGGTTCGTTCGTCTAACGTTTGAGGTTTTGATGAATGGACCGTGGCAAGTGGAGAAATAGTATTGACCTTAACAGAAAACCGCTTGTCTTGAGCAATACCTGTGACATCTTCTAACCGTAAAATTGGTTCAGTAGAAACAAAGCGCCCACAGAATGATTAGCAACTTCTTTCTTTTGTACAAATATTATTGCAGATGGATCAATTATATTACGAAATCTTAGATAAAATTGATCAATTTTTGAAGATTTGTATGTAATTGTATAAAATGTATTGTTATACATTTAATAAATTTATATTTGGTTTGATTTGCAAAGCTTATTCCTTTTTTTAGCTTAACTGCTGCTTATTTTAGTTGTGCGCAAATACTGGTGGCTATAACATAAAAGAATCGATGATGGAAAAAACTACAATAAAATCTCACAACCTAAGTACTTTTTAGGGATTTACATATAAAAACATAAAGCTTGATTCGCGTTGGCTGCAGTATCTTTTTTCACATCTATTTTAAGTTTGCATACAACATTTGCAACTTTAATTTCGTAACTATCTGCATGATGATTGTTTATTTTAGTACTAATAAAAACCGTGAATTTACATGGCAGACAAAAATTAGTTTTTTTTTTGGGGGGGAGCGAGTTGAAATATGAGTAAAATTGCCTGTAAAAAATGCTGCATTGTAACAGCTGTCGTTATTTAAAAAGATGTATCACTAAAAATGGTTAACAGTTACATGTTGGAGCACTTTTCAGTGTCTTGCGAATACTGGAAATAAAAAAAATTCTGTGATTCCGGTTTTCAGATTCAGAACTAATTAAGAAAAATTAGCTACTGCACTAATATTATGGCTGCATGAAAAACGTCCTATATGCACTTTAACTATACCGACGTGTGGTTCAAATGAATGTTAAAAGAAAAGACACATGATGCTTTTAATTACTACTGCTAGCGGATAATTTTCAATTTTTTTACTATTGCACTTAATTAAAGGTATATCAATGCTTAACTTATGTGTAACTCTAAAATTACCACGAGTTTTTCTTACACCCAAAACTGAATAAGTAAAAATTCATTTTTTTAATGTAATGTTTCAACTTTCTAGAATCTATGATGAAATCCAACAAATCTTTAAAATTTGCTCAAATGCGGAAATTTCGCTCACCGGCGTAAATAGTAGCACGTTTCAAAAATTTAAAACAGCTACTATGTTAAATATTGATTTTAAGTCTGAACTTATTTCTTTTTCTTATAAAAATACGTGCTTAAAGTTAGTATATGGGTGATTCTCCAAAATCCGAACAATATGATGTCCCCGTAGGACAGCACAAAAATTATTTGACATAGAAAGTTTTTTTATTTTTTTAATTGTTAGAAATACTTATTCTGATGTTATTCAATTCATATTAAAGCAATTTTTCATTAATTTTTTTCTACAAAAATTTTTGAATAGCCAAAAAGTCACCTTTTTTGCGTGTCCCACCCTGTTTCTAAAATGTAAATAAATTATTTTAAAATTTTACGTGAACATTGCACAAATTCCTTGTAGTGTTGAATTATGTATAGTTATGAGTGTAATATAGTGTTGTTTTAGCTTATTTAAATGATTATATAATCAGGTACATCATTTTGAAGTTTGTCCCTAGATTGCATGTCCCTCTCCTGGCCTATAAATTGGTTAAATTATTAAAGGCAAAAAGAAGGAATTTTGAATCTGCAGTACTATAACACTGTTTATTCTCATCACTTCTTTGGACTCATAGAGTATTTTGTCTATAGAATGTGTCTGCTGTTCGTATTAGTATTCCTTAGTTCAAAATGAGGTATGTAACATTTTCGATGTCCCTCTCCTGGCCAACATTTCTGTTCTAAATAAAATAAAAATAATAATTCTGCCTGCAGTGTGTAATTGAGTTAAGAGGATAAAAGAGAAAAATACCATTATTTACCTTCTATATAATTCCGGGTTGAAATATCAGCCTATTTTGATTAAAATGTCCCTCTCCTGGCGCAAAAAAAAAAATGTCCCTCTCCTGGCGCAAAAAAAAAAAAAAAAGTCACTCTAGCATTACTTTTAAAGCACTGGTAAAACATCCGGTAGAATAGATGGATTTATTTACCAAACATTAGTTCAGAACTAAGATTATGATAAAAAGTTGGCAGACGATAAATTAAAAAATGTAACTGTAAAATAATTCTTTAATTTAGTTATTTATTTCTTGTTTTTCAGACGAATTTTTCAAAACAAATCTGTCGGTTAGACATTTTTTAACTTTAATGCTGCTCGAATAGGTGAGTGAAGTTACATTAAATTTTTGTTGTAGATTCATTTTAGAGAACAGTTTTTTTCCATGAAGTAAATTACCTTTCTGAACTGGATAATTTAAATTAACAAACCTGGTACTTACTCTGAAAATTGTTATTAACTATTTTGGTTTAGAATTAAGCTCTAATTGAATTCTATTTTGAAATTGATGCTAACAATAGTAGTGATAGAGGCAACAATAATTATTGTGACAGCTTAATTTAATTGATTATACCAATTAGAAATAAAACACTTAGAGAATTACATTAAAAGTAACATACATGTTCGAATATTGATGAATTAGTTCATATAAATATTAAATTTGTCGGATGTTGCAGTTCTTAAAACAGTGTTCGTTTAAGGAGGTTGTAAATTAGTTTTGTTTGTCAACAATAAACAGTTTTTCATTCATGTTGAAGTTATTTCTTTGTTATTGTTGTAAAATTTCTGATAATTTTTGATGAAATTCATTTGTTTGCTCGCTTAGTGCTTCTTGTCACTCTCTCGGTTTGAAAAAATTGACCCCCCCTTTTGGGGGGTTTAGCATACTTAAAGTGAGTTCCCTCTATTTTTCTCTTAATAAGCTCCTAACAAAGAGTAAGTATGATTTTTTAAAGATTTTTTTAAGCATTTTTATTTTTATAGAGTTTGTGAGTCGAAAATGCCAGGTTTTTGGAGAATCACCCATATGCAGCTGTTTCGTAGTGACGCATAAATGATATAATCCGTCGTAACACGTCTTTAAAGTTTCCAAATTCAAAAGGAAATTTGCAAACTTAAATTATACTTTTTGTTTAGACTACAAATACCAATTAGTGATCATAACACATCATTCTTAGTATATTGTATCCATTTGAGCACAAATAAATTGCATTTAGTATAACTTACACGATTATTTTTTTCCAAAACTGTTTTTTTTTTCTTTTTATTCACCACTATTGTTGGCGGAGAGCAATATGTTTTCTTTATCTAGAGAAACAATCTTTGTCTTAGTTATACTAACAACAAATGATAATTTAAAATATTATATTAATTAAAAATTATAATAAAAAAAATATCCAAGATTTGCATTACAAAAAGATCCGCTATAATTTCCTTCAAAGGTTCGTTTGTTTTATTTTATTTTAATTAATTAAATTAATTATTTTACTAACGTTTTTTTTTTTTTTTTGACTTTTATAAGCTCACCCTGGCTTTTTTTCTGTTTAACACTACGGACAATAGTTTTTTGCTTTCCTGATTACTTTTTTATGGGCAGGAAATTAGACATTGTTTTTATTTGAAAATGAATGAAAATGACCAAAAAATCACAGAGAGGTATTATGTAGGTAATGTGTTTAGTGGCTGATACACGCAGGCCCGTCATTTAGGGGGGCAGGGGGGTCAATTGCCTCCCCTCCCATGACTTTGAGAAATGAGTGTATTTTCATATAAGTGGGCGTGGTTTTTGTTGTTTTCTGGTGAAATTGTATTGTGTTTTTACCCTTTGCCCCCCCCCCTCCCTGGAAAAACTTGAAATGACGTCTCTGGATACAAGCAAAAAGCCACGAAGTCCGACAACGTCTTGCTAATAGAATATGGATTTATAGCAGTAAGTTAAAACACCATGCAACTAGTTGTTTTTAACTAAGCATCAAAATACTTTTTATGATGTGTCAGGACACGTGTAATTCATTATAAATCAGAAGAGAACATTATACTAGAATTATTTTCAAACATATTTTTATGATGTTACATAAAATAGCGAATATCGTGATTTCATGAATCATGAATCAGTCGGAAATGTTGAGAAATCCAGAGTAGGTAATCAATTATAAAAATGTCGCCAGTTGCATATTAATTTTACGTTTTTTTGAATTAAGAGAACAGACTGAATTGAAAGGATTTCATTCAATTGGATCCAACTTGGATCCAACTCGCTGAATACAACATAAATAGAAAATAATTAAAATAATAATGCGATAGAATAAGTATCAATAAACTTAATATTGCACTGAAAAATTGATTAAAGCATTTAAATAAAGTCATTTAATTTTTTTTTTTTAATGTTGTTGTATTGTACCAGCTAGTCTGGCAGTTTGGGGTGCACTGCTTCACTTTTTCAACTGTACCGTAATTTGGTGTGAACTCCGACTTCCACAGTACACGCATGCCATAGGGACCCGTTTACAGGGTAGGATACTTTTCACAGTACAACAACACATTCACACGAAGAGAGGACAAAAGAGGGAAAGTACATCCATGCCCGAGCCGGGATTCGAACCCGGGACTCCTCCATTCAAGTCAGACTTCTCTGACTACTGGATGAGCTGATTGTAAGGGGACTTGATCTTCTTCAAAGGAATAGCGTTCTTGGGGGGGGGGAGGATACACCATGTCTTTTAAGGAGGTCCGCCATCTGTCTTAGGAATGGGAGTCCCTAACACAAATAGGATGTTGTAAAATAATACACACCATGAACTTAAAACCCTCACTATTGGGTCATTACAAAGGGAATGCAATAAACCTTTTTAAAGTCGGGAGTAGGGATTTTCAATAACACCCAATTATATCGAAATCTACAGTTCACAATTACTGCAGCAAACTTATCACTTTGCTATCTTATTTCCCACCAGAGCCTGATTACCGCAGGGGCACACGGGGCACAGGCCCCTCCTCTTGGATTTCAGGAGGCCCAAAATCCCCTTACTTTATACAACACCTCCTAAATACTAAATGCCTACTATATATTTCACTGAAATGCTTAATGTATATTTAACTATTAGTACTAAAAGTATACTGTGCATGTCGACGCATATTTTTCTCTTAATAATTTGATTGCATTTTTTTTTTTTTTTTAACACGTAACTGATATGAGAAGGGGCGGGTGGGGGCCCTGAAACTGAAATGTGTACCATGTCCAATTTTGAAATGATCGGGCTCTGTTTCCCACTGTAAGTTTTCCTGTGGTATTTTTCGGCGCAAAGCACCTTAAAGACTGCTGCCCTTCTAGAGGACTTTAAAAAAGAAACTTCCTTGGATTTTTTAAATGCCTAAGAGAACACCAGAAAAATTCTCGGCAGTACTCGATGCATATTAATTAGACCGAGTGTCATAAAACCTCTTCACCATTTTGCTTCTCAAAGCAACAACAGGATTCGAACCTTGTGTTTTTAGAACTTGAGAATTTGTTTTAACTGAACGATAAATTCAGCTGATTACAAATAATTATAAAAAAAATTGAAAATTGTTGGTTTATTTATACGATGGAAAATTTACCTGTAGTATAACAAACTTTATATGGCGAGTTTCAAAATGCTGCTATAGAAATGAAGTAAAGCAAGTTTTTATAAAGCAGTAAGTCGCCTCCCCTAAGCCAGGGCTAAAACAGAAACGCGCAATATATCGCCAACTCAGTTATTCCATACAAGGTTATTCCACCCTGGACGCAGAAATCCTCAGACGATTTCTGAAACCAGCTCGGTTAATCCTATTTCAGGCTGACGAGTGCCAATAAGCACGATGCTACTGTAGAAATGAAGTAAATCAAGTTTTTATAAAGCAGTAAGTCGCCGCCCCTAAGCTAGAGCTAAAACAGAAACGTGCAATATACCGCCAACTCAGTTATTCCATTCAAGGTTATTCACCCTGGACGCAGAAATCCTCAGACGATTTCTGCCACCAGCTCGGTTAATCCTATTTCAGGCTGACGAGTGCCAATAAGCACGATGCTACTATAGAAATGAAGTAAATCAAGTTTTTATAAAGCAGTAAGTCGCCGCCCCTAAGCTAGAGCTAAAACAGAAACGTGCAATATACCGCCAACTCAGTTATTCCATCCAAGGTTATTCACCCTGGACGCAGAAATCCTCAGACGATTTCTGAAACCAGCTCGGTTAATCCTATTTCAGGCTGACGAGTGCCAATAAGCACGATGCTACTATAGAAATGAAGTAAATCAAGTTTTTATAAAGCAGTAAGTCGCCGCCCCTAAGCTAGAGCTAAAACAGAAACGTGCAATATACCGCCAACTCAGTTATTCCATTCAAGGTTATTCACCCTGGACGCAGAAATCCTCAGACGATTTCTGCCACCAGCTCGGTTAATCCTATTTCAGGCTGACGAGTGCCAATAAGCACGATGCTACTATAGAAATGAAGTAAATCAAGTTTTTATAAAGCAGTAAGTCGCCGCCCCTAAGCTAGAGCTAAAACAGAAACGTGCAATATACCGCCAACTCAGTTATTCCATCCAAGGTTATTCACCCTGGACGCAGAAATCCTCAGACGATTTTTGCCACCAGCTCGGTTAATCCTATTTCAGGCTGACGAGTGCCAATAAGCACGATGCTACTATAGAAATGAAGTAAATCAAGTTTTTATAAAGCAGTAAGTCGCCGCCCCTAAGCTAGAGCTAAAACAGAAACGTGCAATATACCGCCAACTCAGTTATTCCATCCAAGGTTATTCACCCTGGACGCAGAAATCCTCAGACGATTTCTGCCACCAGCTCGGTTAATCCTATTTCAGGCTGACGAGTGCCAATAAGCACGATGCTACTATAGAAATGAAGTAAATCAAGTTTTTATAAAGCAGTAAGTCGCCGCCCCTAAGCTAGAGCTAAAACAGAAACGTGCAATATACCGCCAACTCAGTTATTCCATCCAAGGTTATTCACCCTGGACGCATAAATCCTCAGACGATTTTTGCCACCAGCTCGGTTAATCCTATTTCAGGCTGACGAGTGCCAATAAGCACGATGCTACTATAGAAATGAAGTAAATCAAGTTTTTATAAAGCAGTAAGTCGCCGCCCCTAAGCTAGAGCTAAAACAGAAACGTGCAATATACCGCCAACTCAGTTATTCCATCCAAGGTTATTCACCCTGGACGCAGAAATCCTCAGACGATTTTTGCCACCAGCTCGGTTAATCCTATTTCAGGCTGACGAGTGCCAATAAGCACGATGCTACTATAGAAATGAAGTAAATCAAGTTTTTATAAAGCAGTAAGTCGCCTCCCCTAAGCCAGGGCTAAAACAGAAACGCGCAATATACCGCCAACTCAGTTATTCCATACAAGGTTATTCCACCCTGGACGCAGAAATCCTCAGACGATTTCTGAAACCAGCTCGGTTAATCCTATTTCAGGCTGACGAGTGCCAATAAGCACGATGCTACTATAGAAATGAAGTAAATCAAGTTTTTATAAAGCAGTAAGTCGCCGCCCCTAAGCTAGAGCTAAAACAGAAACGTGCAATATACCGCCAACTCAGTTATTCCATCCAAGGTTATTCACCCTGGACGCAGAAATCCTCAGACGATTTCTGCCACCAGCTCGGTTAATCCTATTTCAGGCTGACGAGTGCCAATAAGCACGATGCTACTATAGAAATGAAGTAAATCAAGTTTTTATAAAGCAGTAAGTCGCCGCCCCTAAGCTAGAGCTAAAACAGAAACGTGCAATATACCGTCAACTCAGTTATTCCATCCAAGGTTATTCCACCCTGGACGCAGAAATCCTCAGACGATTTCTGCCACCAGCTCGGTTAATCCTATTTCAGGCTGACGAGTGCCAATAAGCACGATGCTACTATAGAAATGAAGTAAATCAAGTTTTTATAAAGCAGTAAGTCGCCGCCCCTAAGCTAGGGCTAAAACAGAAACGTGCAATATACCTCCAACTCAGTTATTCCATCCAAGGTTATTCCACCCTGGGCGCAGAAATCCTTAGACGATTTCTGCCACCAGCTCGGTTAATCCTATTCCAGACTGACGAGTGCCAATAAGCACGAAACTGGAGTCCTTGGATGAAATACCGAGTTGGCAGTATATTGCAAGTTTTGTATTTATATTCATTTTTCATTTTGCATTTATATCTTTCTTCCCTATTCTTCTCACTGTTTTAATATATTTTTACATTTTAACTATTTCTTTTTTTTTTTTTTTTTTGAGAAATCCAAAATTACCTGCGTATAAATAATGTGCAAACTCAGATCCAGAGGGGGCCAAACATAGCCTAAAGCTGACTTTTCTGGATTAATATTTCGAAAAATTCGCCCCAGATCCTCTGTTCGTGTATTTTGATCCCTCTCTTCCTATCTTTCCGATAAATCCCCTCCAAAATCCGAAATTGGACCCGCCTTTGTTTACGAGTTAATCTACTAATGTATCAATACTTCCCTTCACTTCACAAATTAATCACCAGACTTCAGCTAAGGCTCAACTATATAAAAAAAAATTTTTTTTTCTTTTTTTTAATTGTAATATATCATTTCAAATAGCCTAACAGAAAATCTCGTAATCCCTCTGAAATTAAAAACATTTCTGGTACATAGGACGAAAAAGAAATAAGAAAAAAAAAACTGCTCAGCAATAGATGCGCTTCCGAGTAACAATATGCAAATCTTTCACAAACTTAACTGCAAGATAAACTGACGTTACCAAAGAAAAGTCCATTTGAGTGTGTGTGCCATCCTTTCGGGTTGCCGTTTTATCACAGAGGAAGTGTAAGTCCGCTTTTAATTTTTTATGCATATTTTATGTGATTTTAATGTTTAGAACACTCTATTTTCCAAAATACTGAATTACTGTCAGACTAATATTTTTTAACGCATCATATTTGCTGTAACATAAATTAACGCCGTATGGAACTAAATGAATGGTTTAAAAGGCTTGCAAAAACTTAAATAGTGTACCTTACAAGTCGTTCTGCATCTAGGATGAATGCTATTTCATTATCGTCCACAGGTTTTTATGAATCTAAATCTAAACTTCATCGCATTTATTTCGAGATATATTTCGGAAATAGATTTTGATCCCCCTTAAGTTTAACACTTATGAATTGCATTGATTTTAAAAATGCGAAATTTATCCAACTTAAAATCCATTTGTCACTGCCTTCGATTCGGATTCGATTGGTACAGAGTTCAAACTTTTGTTGCATAGTTTTAATATTCTGTATCAAGTGGTGTTTTAAAGTAATTGTTGGTTATTTAAAAATTGTACCTTTCAAAATGTTATTCTTTGGCTTAACATGCATAAAATAGAAATTTCAGATTCGAAGGTATAAGGAAAAGCAAGGTTTTTTGTTCTGGTCAACGGAAAGTTTAAAACTACCGCAACCAACGCAGATGCAGTTTGTATCGGCTGAAATATTATGGTGAAAGTGACGTGTAAAGATGAGTTTATAGCACAAAAGTACGATTAATGTTGCATTTTAAAAACGGCGGTGTTGCTATAGTGTCGCTTGCGCTTTCTTTCAATAAACTTTTCTGCTGAAAATGGAATTTTTATTACTTCATGCTCCGTGAACTGTTGGAAATATATTTTTTGTGAAAAAAAGTTAAAATTTAAGCTGCTGAAAATCGCAATTTGCTCTTTTTGGAATCTGTTTTCATTTAAATTTGAGTAACTTGGCGGTTTAATGAATTCATCGTATAAATTCTTTAGACAGCAAAGGTAGGAATAAAGTTGAACGTTAATCTAGCACCGTATATGTTCAGTATAAATTAGATTCTTAGTTTGAACTTAATTTCAATTCAAACATATCTTTGATGTGCTTTCTAATCAGTATTGAAGAACGCCGGTAAGGAATCCTTTACTCCCCCCCCCCCTGCAAATTCTAGACAGTAAAAGGCTTTTTTCAAAATTTGAAATAAAACTAGTATCTAAAGTTTTAACCATGGTTTAAAAAAATAGAGCTAGAATTCATCTGCACCATTTTGACTAAACTGAGATTTTTAAAGCGAATGATGAAAAGTAATCTTCAATCTCCATGTATTCTGATCTACATACTTTAAGATAAGTCGGTTCTGTGAGAATAGACCAAAATAATCTGAAAAAACAAATTTTCCCGGAGTATAAAAAGGAATTAACTAATATAAAGTAGTGCATTACTTTCGAGTTTCGAAGTTAATAGTTCGGATTGAACCATTTGCAGATCATGCATATTACAATATTTTCGGAAAAACTTCCCGCTACTATTCAGATTTCAATATGCGATATTCCCGTTCTACCACTTGTAACAAATAAGTGTAGATTTTTTTAAATGCCAGTGTAAACTAAATCTATAAACCGCCTGAAGTTGAAAGCTTAAATTAATCTGTAAACTAATACATTCTGAAGTGAAACTATGAAAAAAAATGAAGTAGCGAAATTATTTACGCTAAGCACAAACATGCCTCGCAATGACTAAGACAAGAGCGCGTACTTGATACAAATTTTATCAAATCTTCACGGTGAATGCTTGGTTTTTTTGCGAGATGACGCAGTGTTTGAGAAATGAAGGAACTTCCACAATATTTATGTGCAAGTTAATGAGCATAGTTTGCTTATGTAGAATTATTAACAGTTGAATTGCATAATTTTAAATACAAAGAATCTTACAGGAGTAAATTGGTGTTTTAATCTCGGACATAAAAGTTAATATTTACTCACATTAAAGTTTAAAAATCGGAATACCAGAAGTTTTGTATTAAATATCTTAATATTTTTATCCCTCATTCAGTACTTTTACCTATTTAGATAGAAAGGTACTTGTGTTACGTATGTAACGAAGTGCTTTTTGTTCCGTTCGAAACAAATGTTAAAGCTGTAACGCACATGTGTTTAAAACTAAATTATATTGAAACTAAGGTAAAAATTAATAAAACGCATCTTAAATTTTCATTTCTTGATTGGCAGAGATTTCAACAATATATTTTTCAATTTTTGAAACTTAGATTTTTGAATTCATTCATGGCAGTTATGAGCCAGAAAAGTTCGTATAAATGCACGCCAATATTTCATTTTATCTAACTGGGTATTAGAATTCGACAGCGGCAAAAGATTTTTATTGCACATATTCAGAGCGAGAAACTAACTTCATTTTTTAACAGGCAAAGAACCCTTTACAGAGGTAACCTTGCTCCAACAAAAACAAAGTACGCTGCTCATTTGCTAAACAATGTGAAGCTATGCCTTAATGAAGTAAGGTAAATAGTTTATTCATTACTAAATGCAGAGATGTCTCCCGTCGGCGGCAATAATAGCACATCTGATTTCACGGCATTTGAGAAGTTTTAAATAATGTTTGACAGATTAAGTGTCTAATACCATGGGATAACAAATTATATTGGTTGGTGATTTTAGTCTTATTTTAGTCTTTAACGGAAAAACTGTTAGTCTTCAGTTGGAAATATTTAAATTCAAGATTACTTTAATTGTTTCAGTATTTTTTAAATTGCGTTAATCTTTTAATACCTGCAATAAAAATGTTAATATCGTGTTCAATTTGTATATGACGCTCATTAAATATCGCATATCATGAAACTAGCTGACCCGTGTGAATCACTCACCATTGACAACTGTAGTTCCAAAAATTTTTACTTTGTCGAAAAAAGCCAATGATTTTTTCCACCGATTTAAAAGAAAATGAAAAGATGCCTTAATTTATGTAGTATAAAGGAAACAAAGAATCCTTAAGAAATATTAATCACATGCTAAATTACTATACTAAAACAAACCTATTTTAAAATGAGTGGTAAACAGGGCCGCCGTTTGAGGGGGGGATACTGGATCTTTAGTACCGGGCCCGGAGCTTTGAGGGGCCTGTAAGGTTATGAACATGTTTTTCCAGTAATAGTGTCGGTAATAATTTAATCAAAAAAAAGCTGTTTTTCAAAAAAAATCTCGCTTTCCATTGCCGATTCTCAATATGAAACAATTACTTGTACAAACGCTAATGAATGAAACACGCTTGCGCGAACGAAAATGCACCGCTTTCCAAAAGCTACAGAAACTCGTAAAACGGTCGAAACTGTCATTGACAAATGTCTCTTGCACTTTAAGAACAAGAATCAAGTAGACCGGGGACACTAATCTCAGACATGAAAAGTATTCCATTTTTTCTGTATCCAGATACTGTATTTAAAAATATATTTTTACAAAAACTTTGAATTAGTTTTTAAATTTGCATGAAAATATGCAATTGGAGGGGGTGCATGGGGGGCCGGTATTAAAATTGGTACCGGGCCCCATCTCTGGTAGCGGCGGCCCTGGTGGTAAATCATAGAATTTGGTAAAGAAAATAAAGCTCTCTCGTGGGAACAGAAAACAGGCTTAAGAAATAATACCTGTACTAGATTTAATATTTTTGACAGTTCAAATTTTCTTATGGTAATTTTTCATCTTAAGTCGCTTAGAAATTCCAACTTATAGCTTGCCTGAATTTTTCCAATAGTAAAAAGAAACTTCGTTAAATATGGACTCCCTAATCATGGGGATCCCTTCCCCCCTCCCCTGGAAAATGAAGAATTTAAATCTTCAATTTATTTCTATGGAAGGTCTTTTAGTACATAAAGGACGGTTTAAAAAAAATGCTCGGAAAATTAAGTTATTCCTTAAAATTTTGGAATCTAAGTATTTTTACTACAGTCGAGCCTCGTTAATACGAACTCCATAAAACCTTTGAAATCAGTCTTTACCGCATTTCATATTATCCAAAAAAACAATACACTGCAAACCATAAGGCGGGAACCGGAAAAGCAGTTTGTCTTAGAAGCACAATTATTTTTAAGCGTGCTCGAATTAACGAGGGTCTACTGTAACATACTAAGTGCAGAAACTAAAAATATTTTCGTATTTCAGATGGCTTGGATGCGCAATTTGACTTTCTGGACTCTGTCTTTTTTAATTTTATTCGAGGGCCATGAAGCAACATTTCCGTTCTTGCAAGCGATTGCAGCGGCATTGGGAACAGTACCGTTATCGGTTGGCCCTATGAGTGGACTTGTCGGAGCGAAGCTATTAGTCGGGACAAAGCTTTTATACTATCTCGGTTATTTTGGGAGGAGATCGCAATCTAAATCTCGTCCCGCCAAGAAACAAAGACCCCCTTCAACAAGTATTCCTGATGGGAACAGGCAATCCCCATTGCCTTTGCCTTATACTAGAGGTGGTGGAGCACCAGGTGGTTCTCCACAGCAGTTTGGCGGAGAATTTGGTGGTGGTGGTGGTGGAGGAGCGGGTGGATTTCCTCCACAGCTTGGTGGCGGCGGAGGCGGTTTCCCTCAAGGAGGTGGACCATATGGAGGATTTGATCCTGCAGAATTATACCAAGCATTAGCTGCTCAAGGATTTGATCCAGTCACAGCAATGCGAGAGATGAACATGGCGGGCGGCGGTGGTGGTGCTGGAGGAGGAGGTGGCGGATTTGGAGGTTTTCCAAACCAACCACCAGCCAGATCAGGTATACTTTCAATCATTTATTCAAACTACTAAATTGTTAAAAACTAAAAGCAACCAGTTCAGTTTGTCATAATTTTATTTCCTGAACTTTTATTTCTATATGGAAAAAAATGCATATTAAATACAAAGTAGAAATATTTCATACTAACATAATCACGTAATGTTAAGAACATAAAGGATGGAATATGCTAGGAAACTGAAAAATAAAGATGATTCAGTAAAAATGTAACTCAATTGCTAAATGTGCACATATCTGTTCAGACTTGTTACTACTTGGAGCTGACTTGTGAATTGCTTAATTTTTACTTGAGGTTTCTCGTGAGTGTACGAAAGTAATTTATTGAAGTATGTATAGTTTAGAATAATTGCATTACGCAATTTAAATGTAAATTTTGCATCTGCCTATACAACAACTTGTTACTTCAGCTGTTTATTCCAATTATCTTAGCGTCTTTTCCGTTATTAGAATTTCAGTGACCCACAAGGACAGATCTAGTAATTTCACTGCACTTATTTGCTTGAATAAGTGAAAGTATTTTGCAAATTAGTCAAAGGAAAACATACATTTTGATTTCGAAAGTATAATGTAAAAGAGCCTTATCAGCAAATTGCTGAAAGCTCTTTAGGTTTTGGAAGAAAAAATTAATCATAATTGCATGATATTAAGCAGTACTTAAGTATGGCACTTGTTAAGAATGGTTAACTTTTATTAACCCGGAAAATGAGACATAACATTTATACTTTGTCTTTATTTCAATAAGCAATTTTGCAAGTGATACTTTTCGTAGCAGTTTAATATTTTACCCTTTACTTTCTGGGCTCTAAATATTTATTTCAGTGTATGAAAAGTTAGTGTTAGCATAAGGGAGCTAAAGTATTTTCTAGCTAATTATCCAGCAGTTAATATAGTTTAAACAGTATTATAAATTGCTATTGACATGATCCAAAGGCTTATATTATACAGGGTGTCCACTCCTATCGTGGACCAATAGCTAATTTCTTAACCGTTAGAGATAAGCAAATAGTTCATTTAGGAAAAAATCTCTAAATTACGAAAGGAATTTTGAGTCTATTCAATCTTTTTCAAAAAATCAAATTTTGAGAGTTACGAAATTTAGATTTTTATACAGCCCCCAGTCCTATCAATCATATTTAGTAAAACATTCTTGACACTGTAACCTTTAAAACTAAAAATCACTCTTCTACGACAAAAATTGACCGAGTTATGACGTTTTGAAAAATCAAGATTTTGCATTATTTCATGACGTCATCCAGAGATCGCTTAAGGGACCGTATGCGAAATCCTTCAAAATCTTGATTTTTCAAAACGTCATAACTCTGTCAATTTTTGTGGTAGAACAGTGATTTTTTTTAGTTAAACGTTAGTGTCAAGAATGTTTTACTAAATATGATTGGTAGGACTGGGGGGCTGTATAAAAATTTAAATTTCGTAACTCTTTCAAAATTTGATTTTTTGAAAAACATTGAATAGACCCAAAATTCCTTTCGTAATTTAGAGATTTTTTCCTAAATGAACTATATGCTTATCTCTAACGGTTAAGAAATTAGCTATTGGTCCACGATAGGAGTGGACACCCTGTATAATACAGAATATTGTTCCAATACTTTTTATATGTATCCTAATTTTCCATTGAAATATTACGATTTCGTCTCTTTAGCAGTTTTGAAAAAGCTACTTTATAGAGTGCTCCCATTGATCGCAACAGATTTACTATACTAATAGTAAAAATTTAATAACTTTGAATTGAACAGCTAATAAAATCTTAGAACTGTAGATTTAATACGTAAGATTTCAAATCTCTAATCGAACAGAAACATCGCAATGTTTTCGAACTTAGTCGTTCGAAATTTTCATATAAATAATGATTTGATTACAATTAATAGTATTTTGGGATTGTCAATCGTTCTGGACACTTACTATAAAAAAATTCAGAATTCATTCACAGGCATGTTTGGCTGTACTTTAGGTTTATCACTTCGAAGTTCTTCGTGATTTTTCTGCTTCTAGATATAAGTTCTAACATACACGTATATACACTAGGGTGGTCACAAAAATTTTCGAATTTCTTTTGCGGCACCCCCTAAAATGTGCCAATGGGCTAGAAAATGAGGTTTGCAAAATTTTAGCTTAATCGGATATTAACGTGCCGCAAAGAGGGTAAAGTTAAGAAACAGATTTTTAGCCAAAAATCGTAGTTTTTCCTCTGTAAAACCAAAACTACTTATCTTAGAAACTTTATTATTTTGGTCTCATTTTGTAGGAAATTTCATTCTCATTAAGTGCTATCCCATTCACTTTTGCTATCATGTCCAAAGTATTTATTTGGCATTTTTCAGGTTAAATCGTAGAGTATATCAAAAAATAAGAAATTTTCATGCAAAAACCTAAAAGCATTACAATATTCAATTACATTTATTTGCTTATTGTTGGATTTACTTTGTCAATTAAAAAAGGGGTATTTTCGCGGTACTTTAGAAAAAAATGAAACAAATTCCTGTGTTAAAATAAAGGAATTAAGGGGTTAAGATGGAAAGCAAAGAGTTAAAATGACAAAAGCTTTAATGCACCTTTATACTTATACTGTTAAATTATATAACATTATTTTACTACTCTTTACATACAAACTAGCGACAAAACAGAACTAGGTTAAGCGACAAAACAGAAATTGCGAATAATTAAAGTTCAAAGTTTTATTGTTGTAGTTATTGCAGCTTTTTTGTTTTCTGGTTTTGTCATTAATGTGCGTATGAAATTGGTCTATTGATATCTATTGTTTGATTTACCAAGTTTTATTTGCTCATCTGCACATACTCGCAGTTATTTTATCTATGAGTTTCAAAGACATAAATTTAGTATATATTCGTAATAATATTGCTGTTTTTTCCCTAAAAAGTCAACGTTATCCGTAAAGTTTATCAAATTTACTAAAAGAACTTATTTACATTTTAATGATTTATTTTTTCTAAGCAATTTCGAGGATTTACGCTGCAGCCTGACTTAAATTTCTGAAAAATATTCAATCATTTTTTTTCGAGACTTTAAATGAAATTGACTTAAAGAAAATGCAATTTCCTACAAAATGAGATCAAAATAAAGCTTCTAAGATGAATAGTTTTGGTTTTGCAGAGGAAAAACTACGATTTTTGGCTGAAAATCGCTGTTTTTCGTAACTTTACCCACTTTGAGGCACGCGTTAATATTATCCAATTAAGCTAAAACTTTTCAAATCTCATTTTCTAGTCCATTGGCATATTTTAGGGGGGTGCCACAAAAGATTAGTTGAAAAAAAAAAAATTCCCCATGTTACTTGCAATTTCGAGGATTTGCGTTGCAGCCTGACTTGTGAAAATTCTGAAAAATATTTAATCTTTTTTTTCGAAATTTTAAATAAGATTAAACTTAAAGAAAATAAAATTTCCTACAAAATGAGATCAAAATAAAGCTTCTAGAATCAGTAGTTTAGTTTTTACAGAGTAAAAACTACGATTTTTGGCTAAAAATCGCTGTTTTTCTTAACTTTACCCTCTTTGCGGCACGTTAATATTATCCGATTAAGCTAAAACTTTGCAAATCTCATTTTCTAGCCCATTGGCACATTTTAGGGGGGTGCCGCAAAAGATTAGTTGAAAAAAAATTTGCCCCATGTTACTTGTGACCACCCTAATATACACATAATGTCGTCGACATTATGAAAGTCAGAGTACCAGCACGAAAATTAAATCACTGCAATGTGTTAGATTTTATTTCACGAAATAAACAACTAATTAAATTTAAAAGTTTAATGAATATCCGTACTGAAAGAGTTCAGGACCTTTAAAGTGTTTGCTATTTTTCGTAACTACTTGAAAATGCGAACTGACAATTTCAAAACTCGAGCTATAATCTTTGCGACTTTTGCCTGAATGCTGACGAGTCTGTATCTTATCTTGACTTGACGGTACATCATATAGTTTCAACATTTTTGTCTTCCTGCAGGAGGAGGAGGCGGCGGCGGTGCTCCGCAATTTCCTTCCATGCCTGGTGGTGGGGGCTCTGCATTTCCCCCAGCATCCGGTGGTGGAGGCTCTGCATTTCCCCCAGCATCCGGTGGTGGTGGTGGTGGAGGTGGTGGAAGTTCGTTCCCTGGTGGCGCGGGATCTGCACCAGGAGGAGGTGGTGGATTTGGAAATATGCCGTATGATGACTCTAATTCTTTGCCTCCTTCCCCTGGACTTGATGTTGGACCACAAGGAGGTGGTGGTGGCGGCGGCGGGGATTCTGAAAATGATATTGAAAGTTTTTTCACTTTCCTTCGGGATATGGACGATAACACCTGCATCTCGAGACTAATGTGCGATATTGGAACTGACCCGTCATTCCTGGGAGAATTCTCCGAAAATATTAATGGAATCATTAGGTAAGATGTAATATTTGTCTAGTTCAATTTGTATTAGGTTGAAGCAGGCCCAAGCATTTTCTGTGTGGTTAATCCTGAACTCGGACTTAAAACTAAAAGTTGATGGATTTGTGAAAATTTTAGGTTACCAGGAATGAGTCACTGGTTTTTCGAGCAGATTTTTTTCGCACTTTCCTGAATTCGATAGTTTTCAGCAAGGATAACCAAAGTAGTTTATATGACTTTACTGTAGCGCAATTTGAATGACGTATAAAAATTGAAATCACGCGCGAACAAATATTAGTAAGGCAAATCGATTTTACTGAAAACCCACTTGCATAAACTATTCTCAAAGAATAATCATCATAGGGATTGTTTTCTCGTGACAACTAGGAGTGGCTGCCCTTGAATGGCTTTTAGCTTTTTATGAACGTTCCTGCATGTGGGAAAAGCTTTTAAAAGGCATATTTTTAAATATGTACTACTGCCCTTATTAGTTAGCCAGTTAATTTTCCAAGGACTTTCCAAAACAGTTCTAAAGCTGCACTACTCTTATGGCTAGAACTGCACCATAAAAAAACACTTCAGTCTGTTTCCTCCCCGAGCATGCAAAATGCCGACACTTTTGATATTAGCATCCGATGTTTAAATTTGGAAGTACTATGCCAGGTGTGTCAGAGTAAAGAGCAACGATCTTCTGTTAAATATCTGAGTAAGTCAAAGAACTCTCAAAACCATAGCGTGTGTTAATGTATAACTACCATTTTTATCAGTAAATCATCGAGCATTTTCAAAACTTCTAAATTTAGATTTGCATCAGGTTTTCTCCCCTTTACTATGTAATTCAAAAAATTAATCTGCGAATGGCAGAATGCTAAAAGATCTAAGTTGCCGGTCTTTTAATTTTATTGGGTATGCACATTAAAATTAGTGACATATTTTGCTTGAAATATGATTAGTTTCTTATGATAAAACTAGCTGACCCGTGAGAAGCATTGCACTTGACAGAACGAACGCAACAACCAGGTCAAGTGTATTTTTTCACGGCAAAACTGAGTTACTTTATTTTGCTGATAGCGGAAAGCCAATCTTTAAAATGTCTTACTTTTGGAACTAAGTAAGACTAAAAGTATGTCAAGCCACAAGAAGAAAATTTGAGAAATGTATATGAAAATTTAAAGTTGTATTAGAATTCTAAAATCTTATTGATGTTCTTAGACACAGATTTGAGCTTATACCCTTGTCAATATAAAAACGACAACCAACAAACCACGCCAATGTATCCGAACTTTCCGGAGATATTTAAGTAATGTGTCACAAAAAACCAGAAAGTGTTTTGACAAAGCAATTTTTGGACAGTGGGTCTATTTTTCGTCAGCAGTCGGAACGATAATTCTGGATACTGACTTGAAAATGAGAGGTGAATCATGGAATTTGATAAAGAAATAGGTTTTGCGTGATAGAAAACCGGTTAGAGAAAAGAATTAAATCGATGTTGGTTGGACTTCTATATTTATGAGGTACAGCGCTTTATGGTGTATAGCGGGAATTCAAAAGTCCAATGTTTAAAGTTTCAAAAAATATATATTTTAATTTTCAGATAGCGGTGAAAAAGTATTGAGTGATTACTGGTTGAAGTGATTAGAGTTACGATGTACTGATAAAACTAATGAAAAATAAAGTACTTCGATGGGCTATTAGACATTGAAATGCTGAGTAAGCTCACGTTTTTTTATAAGTAGCATGTAAAGTTTAAACTTGCAATTTTCACTTTATTTTGAACTCGGTAATTAACTATTTCAAGGTTTCTCGAGTTAACAGCAATAGTCAGCTGTAGTTTTTCTTGCTGCTTCTCCCATCAAAAATCATACTTGAAGCCTATTTTTAGCCCGAAAGGTACTTAACATTTTTGAGGATGGATATGACACAAATGGCCATTATGTCACTATATGAATTAATAATTTTAAATGTTGAAACGTGAATCGTAGCTTGAGCAAAAATTACTTTTTAATCGCTAGAATTTTATTTAACTTTAGAGCCAATCACTCTCAAAGGGCTGTGTTTCAGATGATTTTATCTCTGCTTTAAATATTTTCTCTATGCTCACACAGTGGGTTGGAGCATACTGAGCCAGGCCCAGGATCCAGAGGGGGATCATGATCCCCTCCCCCTTAGCAGACCAAATATAAGTTCCAAAAGGGAAATTTTTTGCTACGTTACGAAAAAATTATCAAACCCGCATTTTTGCACAAATTGCGCTTTGACACCCCCCCCCTTTTCGTAAGTAACCCCCTTCTTAAACAGAATCTTGATTCACCTTTGTACTGAGCATGGATTTCGTAATCGTTCTTTTTAGAATAAAAGCATATTCTTAATCTAGTTTACTTTGTCGTAAACCTTAGCAAATTCTTGCTGCGCTTATTTTAATTTTTTTTTTTACTTTAGCTCGCTTGATGTGATGCCGTCCAGTGGAGCTTACCAATACATTGCCATAATGGAAACTGGTCGACGGGAAGGAAACTGTGCTATGAGATTTCCACAATGCTCAGATGGTGCTTATGAAGTCGTTAAAAGTGTGGCTCCCACAGTAGATGTACCGGATAACATTAGTTCTGATATGATCAATAGGTTATAATAAATCTGTGATATCGGCTTTTGTTGTGATTTAGTCTTTGTGTTATCCTAATATGTTTATCTAGCAACATAACGTAGCAAATTGAAACCAAACCTCTTCACAACCTATGAGATTTAGATCACACCCGAAATTATACAAATTGAACTAAAACCCAAATCGGAAAAGCACACTGGATATTTGAATTTTTTGTTCCATCAACTGTTTAATTTGCTTATTCTAGAATCTGTTTAAATGTATTAAAGAAACTCGGAAAATTTAAGACTTCTAAGCAATTGGCGGTAAGTAATTTTCTATGCGAGTACTCAACTGAAGTGTCGTTGCTACTAATCTCAAGTATTGGTACTTGAGAAGCTTGAAACATCCACGGATCGGGTTTTTCCATTGAAAACTAGATTTTTGGCAGCAGTTTGACGTGACTGAGCTAGATGCACTTTAAATCTTTGCATTGTCACAGCAGGTACCA
The DNA here is from genome assembly GCA_038373865.1 of Uloborus plumipes. Lineage (NCBI taxonomy): Eukaryota > Metazoa > Arthropoda > Arachnida > Araneae > Uloboridae > Uloborus > Uloborus plumipes. The sequence goes on from JAXGGA010000644.1 coordinate 97,882, forward strand.
AATTATAACTTTATGAAATTCAAAAACTGAATATTTATATTAAACGCCCGCATGAATTTGTGTTCCTATTTTTGACCGGTTTTTGAAAAAACATGAACTAAATGTACTTCCCGTGCACTGTTTTAAGCAACTTAATGTCCGATTAAAATTTAATAAGATCTACAGTTTATGCACAATGCTCAAATTTGTTGGAATCTATGCTGAAAAGAGTTTCGCTTAGAGCAATTTAGATGGTTTCTTCTGATGCTGTTTTAGTTTTCAGTTTTTCTTAAAATATATATACTAAATTAGTACGTTGTTGCCATCAAGTAGATTAGTTTTTCATACTCTATTTTAAACATATCGAATGCTTCTAAGGGAGGGATTCCAGTGAAACACCATTGCAATCGCTACTGAAAGTGAATTACATTATCATCAACTTAACTTGGCACTGATGTCACTACGGGTGGAGCCAATAAGAGATCTCCTCTTATTCGCCAAGTAGGCTGTGACGTTTTATTTAGCTAGTTTTTCATAGGCAAACGTCACGCTGACGTCACGATGTTTTTATCAAGTAACGTTCTAATGTAATTCATTTCCAGTAGCGATTGTAATTTGCGATCGCCTGTTTCTCTTGAATTCCTGCCTAAGAATTTCTTCCAGAGATCTATTTATGCGCCGACTTATTTCGTTTAAATATTACGATTCATCGAATCGCCCTTTAAACTTAACCAGGGCCCAAACTAATTTCTCCTCGGCGTGTTGTAAATTGCGTTCCGTTTTAATTCGATTTATTTTGCAGTTTGGTATGTTGAGTGACAGGGCTTTTTAATTTTCATTCGAATTAAAATGCCAACAGAAGAATGATTTGTATCTATAGCTTATTTTATTTGAAATAAGTTTCTCAGTGTAATCCTGAAAGTAATTTATATTTCACAAGTTTATCGAAACAGAAATCTTAGTTATGCATGTTTATCTGAATGAATTTATTAAGTGGCTTGGATAAAGAAATACAGAAGAGTAAAATTAATTTAAAATTCTTCGGAAGCCTTTATTCAAAATTTGATAATTACTAGTAATGTTGCTGTTTGATGGTGAACGAATCTTTTAGCAAGATTCGTATTTAATCATTTACGAAAATATCATACTTCGTATGGAAATATTTTTGTATGGAAATATTTTTTACCATTAATCATTCTGAAGAGCAAATAATAGTCAAAAGCACGGAACTGAAGTTAGATTGTCCTAAAACAATCGTCAAAATAGTTCTGTCGTGTGAGAAGTTATAAATTAGCAAACGGAACAAAATGCATGGCATGTATAATAGGGTGGAGCGAAAAAAAGTTTTTATTTTCGAATCGTAATAGTGCGGAAAAGTTACGATTGGTGAAGCCTTACAAAATAAAACAAATTTTTGAATGGGGATAATATCTTCCGATCCCGCAACGAGCCTAAAATTTTGTAAAAATTAAAATTTTCATGTGTTTTTAGCGATTTTTTAAATTTGTTTCAATGCACTTGGACAGAAAAGTTAAAATTGGTGAAGCCTTTTGGAATTTTTAAAAAATATATTGAGATCAAATAATACCTTCTAATCCAAGAGCAAGCCAGAAAAACCCAAAAATTTGGAAATATTCAGCTTTTTTGGGGGATTAAAAAATTTTAAACTTTCTTTTTTCCCCGGTACCATAGCGTAAAGAATTTTTAAAAGAACTATATTCGTCTTAAACATTAATTTTTTTCTTGATTTTTTTTTAGGTATCTTCTAAACATGCAAAACTACCATTCTTTACAACAATGAAACATTTTTAAAAAATAGAAAATTATAAAACATTTTCCAAAATTTCTACGATCCAGTACAAAAACCCACTAAATAAAACACCCACTCATAAAAAAAAAACGCTAATTTTTATCACTAAACTGTAAACAATTTAATACATACCTAACTAATTATATATAATTTCTTAACCGCCTTTTGAAGTCTGTGCCTTCTATAAACTGTTACCTAACCTGACTACCCACAGGATCCTTTAACATTAATTTAATTAAAAACTAAATTTTGTTCAGTCTATAAAATTAAACCTAGTTAGGTTAAGTAGTGTATAGAATGAGACTGCAAAAGGCAATTAAAAATTAAGAAACTAACATATGAGGTACGCATTAAAATAGTTCATCGTTTAGAGATAAAAAATATTGTTCATCTTATGAGTGAGTTTTGTTCAGTGGATTTTTTTACCGAAAAAGTTGAACAAATTTAATTAATAGGTATGGGTAAGAAGTTGTACGTAAATATTATGTATTCGATGGCGGTTTGTTTTTTATTTCAATAATTTTGTGTATGAAAAATTAGAATTCAACAAAATCTGAAATTTGTTTTGTCTTCTAGACTAATAAATTCATTATATTTATGGCTTTCACATCAAATGTGTTCCAAAATCATCACCTAGATGCTCTACGGTAACCTTTTAAGCACGTTTCTCTTCAATCGTGTTTCAAATGTTCAGTTTGCATGATAACATGTTTTGATATATTTTGCATAAAACTAATGGGGGTGTGGGGGGGGGGGCAGGCCTTCCCCGCAATGCCCTCTCCTTGTCAAATGCTTTCCAATCCTTACTGTTTGTTACACCTTGTCCCGCTTTGCTTGGGACTGTGTTACTGTAGGAACCAACATAACCTTAAAGTAAACTTAAAGCAACTAAATGCGAAAAATAATAGGTAACATTTATATAAATTTTTACCGATGCCTATTGATTAAATTTGTTAAACTTTTTCAGTACAAAGATTCACTGAAAAAAATTCTCACTCATAAGATGAACAATATTTTTTATCTCTAAACGATAAACTATTTTAATACCTACCTCATTATATGTTAGTTTCTTAATTTTTAATTGCCTTTTGCAGTCTCATTCTATACACAACCTAACTAGGTTTAATTTTAAAGACCGAACAAAAATTAGTTTTTAGTTAAATTAATGTTAAAGGATTCTGTGGGTAGTCAGTCAGGTTAGATAAATTTCTATTATTTGAAAATGTTTCATTGTTGGAAAGAATGGCAGTTTTGCATGTTTAGAAGATACCTAAAAAATCAAGAAAAAAAAAATTAATGTTTAAGTGTAATAGTGCTTTTTAAAATTCTTTACTCTATGATACCGGGTAAAAAAGAAGAAAAAAAAGTTTTCAGTTTTTAAAACTTTTTTAATCCCGCCCAAAAAAAGCTGAAAATATCCAATTTTTTTGGTTTTTCTGGCTTGCTCCTGGATCAGAAAGTATTATTCGATCTTGATATATTTTTTAAAATTTCAGAAGCCTTCACCAATCGTAACTTTTCTGTCCAAGAGCATTAAATTAAAACATTAACCAAAATTTTTAAAAAATCGCTAAAAACACATGTAAATTAATTTTTTCAAAATTTCAGGCTCGTTGCGGGATCGGAAGATTTTATCAGATTTCAAAAAGTTTTGTTTTGTAAGTCTTCACCAATCGCAACTTTTCCGCACTATTACGGTTCGAAAATAAAAACTTTGTTTTTTTTTCGCTCCACCCTAATGTATAACCTTCTCCTTTTTGTGAAATCTTTGAATTTAACTTAAAAGCAATTATAACTAGATTTTAAGATTCAAAATAAGCTTTATAAACTTTATGATTACTCAAATTGTAACGATAGTAACTCATACTAATTCGAATATTTTCCTTTAGAATTGAATCTAACCCCTTAAGACGTGGTGTCCGGTATACCGGACATCAGCTTTGAACAGCTACGAATCATTTAATAATTGATTAAATTACTTAATTATTTTTGTAGTTTACTCTTGACATTCTGCATATTATCATCTGTGTAAAAATTTCTAGTTTTGGAATTGACACCATTTCAAAGTATGGTTTGGAAGATGTGATTTGACTCGTTTGGCAAACCATAGCTTTTTGTCGCGAAGGCGAACTTTTTCTGATTTTTTAAAAAATATATAATCTTTAATCTGGGGGGCCAAATTATAGACAATGATTTTGACCTCGAAAAATATGGACGCATGGTCGTATATAACTTCGAGGCAATGAAAACAGAAATTGCCACCAAGTTTGCGCGCAATGATACACTGGTGCACATGAATTGAGCGAATTTTCATATTTTGTGTATTATCTCCAGAACTACAGGATCGAATTTAATAAAATTTGCTACGCGTACATACAGTGAAACAATACAATAAAAAACAAATTACCATCCCAATATTTAAAATACACGCGCATGATCATAAACATTCATTAGATTTGAACTGTATGAAACTAGCACAAGTACTAAGATTAAATTAAAAATTTAAACAGCCATTGACTCTGACTGCCGATCTCATATAAAACGAACTTCACTGGTCATAAAGCATTTTGAATCGAAATGCATTTAATTGTTTTCAACAGAATATGGTAAACACGGAAAAGGAAATATAATCCTTACTAGTAAAATTTGCTAATCGCAAAAGAATAAAGAGGGAAAATTGAAAATTCTTACGCTCGACTCAATTACAGATATTTTATTTATTAACAAGCAGAAACTGGCAACAGATAAACATTTGAAATCATTAAATTTTGTTTTCCTTGTCGCAAAACAATGACATCGGTTTCCTATCGTGTAAATTGAAGCCTTATAGCTGCATTTGCTGAAAAACGTTATAATTCGAGTTCTAATTTACATAGAAGTTCCAAACACATCTTATCAGACGCAGAATTTTTTTTCCCTTTCTTTTGGTGCTATTAGAAAAAGTGGTTCATTTCAGGCATATCTCCGGGGAGGGGGAGGCACTGGCCCTTCCGGTGAAAACTGAGTTACCACCAACACCCTCAACATAGGCGTAATTTGGCCTTGCAAAGTAGGGGGGCAAACTTTTTGTAAGAGTTTTCGTTTTACTTCCTTTTACGTAGTAAAGGAAGTATTGTGATAGCGAAAAAAAAATCACTCAAATTTGAGTCTAAATTTTGATTTTGCTCACCCCCGAATGAATGTTCAGTAGTTTTTTCGACCTGTCAGCACGTGCATACGTACCTACCAACATATAAGCAGCCGAAAAATCATTTTCAACCACCCCCGAGTTATATACGACGAGTTTTCTCGTGACGTCTGTATATACGTATGTGCGGATGTATGTGCGTATGTGTGTCGCATAACTCAAAAACTATATGCCGTAGAAGCTTCTAGCTTGGTATGTAGGCTCTGAGGATGGTCTAGTTGTGCACCTCCACTTGTGGTTGCATTCGAATGTTCCCAAGGGGGTGTTTTTCCCCCTTTTTGGGGTAAATCACTGTTAATTTCAATGCAGACTCAAGTGATATGAATTAGTGCGACCACTTGGCGATATGTCGCCAAGGTTTTGGTCGCCACGTGTTTTACGCCAACTTGGCGACATATCACCAAGTTGGCGACACATTTGGCGAAAAAATTATTTTTTGAATTTGGGTTCAACTTTGGCGCTATTGGCGATATTTTGCGAAAAATTCACTGAATGATATTAAAATCAGCAATATTTAGAAAATTAACCATTGTAAAATATTTTTTACATTGTTTCCTGGCAGATTGGGGAGTAAATATTTGAATTGTTACCTTGCTCCCTCCAAGCACTTTTTTTAACACTTAAGGCAACTACTAAGAAATTTACACGTAAAAGGAAGTAGTGTGGGGTCCATACCAGATTTTTTCAATTAAAATAATGCAAAATGTACTTTTTCAAAAAAATGATGATAATAATAATAATAATAATAATAAAAAAATCTGGTATGGACCCCACACTACTTCTTTTTACGTGTAAATTTCTTAATAGTTGCCTTAAGTGTTAAAAAAAGTGCTTGGAGGGAGCAAGGTAACAATTCAAATATTTACTCCTATGATCTGCCACGAAACAATGCAAAAAATATTTTACAATGATTAATTTTCTAAATATTGCTGATTTTAATATCATTCAGTGAATTTTTCGCAAAATATCGCCAATATCAGCAAGTTGAACCCAAGTTCAAAAAATAATTTTTTCGCTAAATTTGTCGCTAACTTGGCGATATGTCGCCAAATTGGCTACAAATTGCGTCAAACACTTGGCGTTCAAAAGCTTGGCGACACATCGCCAAATGGTCGCGCCAATTCATATCACTTGAGTCTGCATACCCCAAAAAAGGGGTAAAACACCCCTTTGGGAACATTCGAATACAACCACAAGGGGAGGTGCACAACTAGACCATCCTCAGAGCCTACATACCGAGCTAGACGCTTCTACGGCGCATAGTTTTTGAGTTATGCAACATACATTCGCACATACGTACATACAGACGTCACGAGAAAACTCATCGTAATTAACTCGGGGGTGGTTGAAAAGGATTTTTCGGCTGCTTATATGTTGGTAGGTACATATGCACGTGCTGACAGGTCGAAAAAACTACTGAACATTCATTCGATGGTGAGCAAAATCAAAATTTAGACTCAAATTTGAGTGATTTTTTTTTTTTCGCGATCACAATACTTCCTTTACTACGTAAAAGGAAGTAAAAAGAAAAAGAAAAATATCAATTAAACTTGCCAAACAACTTTCAAGTATCAGCTACAAGTATTGTTTTATTATGCAATTTTATCATCTTTTTTCGTTCAAATTGCTTTTTTCAAAGATACCTTAAGCAACGTAAATTAAATAGGTTTTGTCCAACTTTCAGAGCCCCTTGTTTGACCATGTGTATCTAGGGAGGTCTTATGGGTAAAATCAGACCCTATTTATTGCTTAATCAGTTTCCAAGGAAAAGGGGGTGGGGGCTCGCTATCAGGAAGAGAGGTTGCTTCCTTGTACCGAGACTGTCTCTGTGTCCCGTCTTTTCCTACAATGGTTACAGTTAGGAAATTACATTTTTCTCGTTTGAAAATAAGGTATGCATCATTTGACAAACAATCAATTTTTTTTTTTTCACTTAAAAACTAGGGGGGCAAAATAATAACTTTGCCCCTGGACACAAAAAAGTAGAGGGGCACTTGCCCCCCTATGCCCCCCTCAGATTACGCCACTGACCCTCAATAAAAAAATAAAAGTAATAAATAAAAAAATGAAAAATAAAATAAATAAAAAATATGGGAATAAACGGAAACTAGAACTTATTCGCGCTTTTCATCAAGCGCGGCCTGCAATTACGTCTCTGGGACTTTGAAAAAAAAAAAAAGTTTTGTAAAAAAGCTGAGCCTGTGGACTTCAACCAGGGACGTCATTTCAAGTTTTTTCAAGGGGGGGCAAAGGGTAAAAACACAATACAATTTCACCAGAAAACAACAAAAGCCATGCCCACTTTTATGTAAATACATTGATTTCTCAAAGTCGGGGGGGGGGAGGGGGCAAATGACCCCCCCTCTGCCCCCCTAAATGACGGGCCTGACTTCAACTCTTTCGTTCGATACTATCGAAGATGGCTAACAATGTTACAAGTGCGCATTTTGGAATACAATTTCTAACAAATTCCGGAAACCGTTTTCTTTCCCCGATTTTGATCAGCGATTTCCTGAGATTGCATATTTAGGGCTTAAATTTGCTTCCAACCCTTAAATCTATTTGTCCTTCTATTAGCGGACGGAGTCCCGATTCTATTCTTCTGTTAACCAAAGAAGTTTTGCAGCTTATATGCACATTTTTTCATCTATTGGTTGAAATATTTTCGTGAGAACGGTAAAGAAAATGCGCTGTATTTTTCTGAAAGAGGCTTAAGGCAGGGATTCAAGTGAAACACCATTGCAATCGCTACTGAAAGTGAATTACATTATCATCAACTTAACTTGGCACTGACGTCACTACGGGTGGAGCCAATAAGAGCTCACAAGCAGTCAGTGATCTCCTCTTATTCGCCAAGTAGGCTGTGACGTTTAATTTAGCTCGTTTTTCATAGGCAAACGTCACGCTGACGTCACGATGTTTTTATCAAGAAACGTTCTAATGTAATTCATTTCCAGTAGCGATTGTAATTTGCGATCGCCTGTTTCACTTGAACTCCTGCTAAAACCTAGAAATTACGAATGGACGAGAAAAGTGTGACGTCACTTCCTGGTGCCTGGTTCACTTGCATCGTCGTCTCATTTCTTCCCCATGTTATTCCTACGGAGATTCGAGTGAGGTCTAGTTTTTGCCAAATTTGAAGAGTTTTTTCTTATTTCTTAGCTTGGAAAAGCACTTCTTCGAATTCCAGGTAAGTTGATGTACAAAATGCACCCAGTTTGTTGCTGATTTCGAAACGTATTTATTTTTTGAGAATTAATTAAACTTTGTTTATGTTTTCGCATGCTGATTTCCTGAGCCACCATTGCTGCACGTAGTATTATTATGATTATACGTGATATTCATTTCATAAAAACTGGTTGAATTACTGAAACTATTTCCATCTAAAATGAGTAAGAGTCATCAAAATAACCGTATGCCATGATTTTTATGTGTTTTTCCCCCGTTTTTTCAGAAAACATAAATCTCATAGTTGATGTTCGAAGAACCGATATTTTCTAATGTTACCTCATTTGAAGTGTTAATTCAGCTATTTTTTATTTTAATATGCATATTAAAAGTTGGTTGTGATGTAAATTGTTGTGTTTAATAGTTCGTGAGCGCATCATATATGCAATGTGCGTATCAAATATTTTTTAATATCGCTGTTCCACGTTGTGTTGCTATTGTTTTTCACGTTGAACGAATTTCATACGCATTTTCCTCTAATTAAAAGCATTTACATTCATATTCTATAAGTTAAAGTTAAAAAGTAAACCGTTTTGCAGAAATTTTATGTAATATCTACATGGTGAGAGTTGATGAATGTTTGTTTACATTCGTTTGATAAGTATCCTTTACGTTACTTCTTATAGTCTGCTGGTATTAGTTTCTTCCTACAATTTTATGGTCATAAATTACACTTTTTTATTCAAGATAAGTAAAAGCAATAAAGGCAATGTGCATGCCATAAACTTTTGATTTTCCATGTTCCGTGCTGTCATGCTATTAATTTTCACTGATCACTAATCGCTGCTGGTTTTCTTTATTAAAAAAAGTTAACATTGCAAACATATTGGTCAAGTTACAAAATACATCATACATACTCTCTCTGTTTTTAAGAATAAGATTTGATTGCATTAGCTGAACCTATTTTTACCTATATGTATATATGTATGATACCCCTCTGTTTTATCAATGTGGTGTTGGTGTTATTTTCTGCTTTAGTTAAATTATCGATAGGATTTCATTTCTAGTTTTGAGTCATTGTGCGTATTTTTTACCGTAAAATTGATATGACTTTAAAACATTTCAAACAGAATATCTTTCACGAAGTTGCGCAAATTGAACTTAGTTTTGACAATGTTGTTGAAAATGACTCTTGAATTTAAACTGATTTCTTTTTATTAAGAACTAGCACTACCCGCACGGCGCCGCCCGTGCAATAAATGTAAAGGCCCTTGAATAAATTAAAAATGCGACGATCACTCTGGAGTAAGATAGTTATTTTCTTTTATTCAAACTTACTTCACAGCAATTTAAATTCCAGTAAAATTTGGAGTTTACACATGTCGCCAAATAAATCAAAAAGGCATTAAACTAACGAAAACATTAAAAGTAGGATAGAATTGCGGTAACCGGGTCTCGGCGATTAATATTTCATTCTGGCAACTCACTACCTTCTTAGAGGCAGAAAAATATTTTTCGATTTTAGTAATCCTACAACCACGGAGTAGAAAGTAGGAGAGAAATGTTTTACGGATGCGCTAGTTTGAAAGTGGCAACGAATTCTCACCGCCGCCAGAGGACGCTACACGACAATCCCTCCCTATTTCCTACGGGAATCAATGTAAATGATACTGAATCTGTCATCTTTTTAAATGCTGCTATGGGAAAGAGAAAAACATTTTTCAACTGGATTTTGGTGTAAATCTTCGATTGACATTATGAATTAAATATGATTTTCATCCGTATAGGTGCCGTATTCTTTGAGAAATAGGTTTAATCAAATGCACTTGCCAAATCTGACATTTTTTAAAGACTGCTGTTGGCCAGAATCTTTTTGTTCAACTGGATTTTGGTGTAAATGTTCGATTGACATTATAAACTAAATATGACTTTGATCCCACTGAAATTTTGCCATATTTTTTAAGAAAGATGTTTAATCGACCCAGGGGCGTGCTTAGAGTTTTGGCGCCCTGTGCGAAATTTGTTTTAATAGTAGAGAAATAAACATTTTTTTATTTATTTATTTCCCCTCTCTCATAAACATAACACATTTAAATTATTACACACTGCAACATGCACCAACCTCAACACATAAAAACCAGAAATTATTTTGACATTTTACTATAAAATTGCTATATTATGTGAATTAAAAATAAAAAGAAAGAAAAGACACAGACGCAACCAAAATTTACCAAAAACAAACATTTATTTAGAAAAAGAAAAATCTAGAGATTAATAAGTACATGAAATAGAATAAAATAAGCGATTCAATGAGGAATAATTTTTCTAGCTTTTTGAGCAGCAAATTCATCAATTAAGTTAGAAAAATCTAAATAAATACAAAAAATAATTTTCAATCGATATTAGTGCTAGAGCATTAGTCATAATAGATCTTAAATACGTTTTTAAATTTATTTTAGCTTTGAGAATGAAGGTTCTGCCGAGACAACTGTATCTAAAATAGTTAGAAAATTCGTAAATCAATAACAAAATTTAGTAAAACATTTTGGAAACTTTTCAAACAAATATTTAAGTGGTTGAAATTAAAGTTTCTCTGGAATGGAATTCATAAAAACTTGTAACTCTGAGTATAAATCAGTTCCATTCACATTGTCTAATTCTAACGCCAAGTTATTGCAATTAGTTATTAAGTCATGCTCTTCCAAAGTTTTTAATGCTGGAGTATTGCAAGGAAATCCAAATTTCTTGTTGAAATCTTTTTTTTTTTTTTGAAAACGCTCCTAGGTGTACATAAAAGATTGACTCGTAAAAAAATTGTTTGTTGACACTCTTTCTACGAGGAGTGTTAACAGGAGGAGAAGAAATTTCATTAGTATTCATTTCCAATGATAGAGAGCCTAAATCTTTCGCTGCAATTTCAGAATTTTAAGACGGATACAAATTAATGACAATCCCTTCCTTGAGGGGCCCTACGTCGGCACTTTTACGATATTTAATCTTAAAATATGGAATTTTAAGCAATCTTCGACTTTGTTTTCGTTGGGATGAGGGCTCCTCTATGCGAAAATGTTTTGAAATTAAATACAAAAAAAGGGAGGGAGGCAATTGCAGTTCGTCTTTGATGACATTTGGGACAGAAATGTTGTTCTGGACTCTTCCGTCTTCCCCGAAACATTTTTTAAGTTGTAATTCAAAAGAAAAAAAAACGCAATTTTTAGACGATCTCTGATGATGCCAGGAGGGAAGAAACTGGGGGACACAAACCCGAAAGTTCTCTACCCACAATTTTTCGGTATGGAAGTTTAGAAGCGAAATAAAAAAACCGTAATTTTTGCTGACTTCGATGATATTAAGAGAGGCTATGATTCGGGAGTTTAACTCCTGAAATGTTTTGAAATTAAAAGACTGAAATTTGTAATCAAGAGATCTAAACCATGATATGTAAGTAGAGGGTAAGTAATTTTAAAAAAATCTCCCCTCCCTTGAGAAATTTTTAGATCCGCTCTTGAGAATTTCAAAGTCAGTGTTTTTCAACTTCTCTATTAAAAAAAAAGTGTTTTCTCCATTAACTGAACAGCAGTGTTTAAGTTTATAGTAGAATTTTGCTTTGCTTTCCTAACGAAATTAATTTGAACAAGCAATTCGTACCATGTACATAAAGAAGTGAGAAATTTGAAACTCAGTTTTGCATTTTGACCCCGTTGCAATTTCCGATATCTCAACTAATTTGTCATAAATATCCTCCAATTTGAAATCTAATATCTTTGATACTTTCTATTCGGCATTCCCATCTTTTGTTAGATAAAGGCTCAATAGTAACATTTTTAACATACCGCTTTAGAATGTCCCATCGCTGAGTAGAAATAGAAAATAAGATTTATATTTGCTGAATTATTCCAAAAGACAAGTTTGCCTCCGGCAGAGAAACTAATTGAAGAATTGGCCACACCGCCAAAAGCGGTTTTAAAAGTTCAAAAGAATAGTTTGAAGGAAAAAAAATTTTTTTTTCAAAGTTTTTTTCTCCACGCGCATACAAAAATATTATTTCTTTTGTACAATTTTAGCGGCCCCAAAATTTCAAAATATTTTAGCGGCCCTGTGCGGTTGCACAGTTTGCCACCCCCTAAGCACAGCCCTGAATCAACCGCATCTAACATGCTAAATCTGACATATATGCGATTGTATGCGATATTTTCTTTGCATTGTACAATGTTATTTTTGCTAAGAATCAGCTCTCTAAATTGTTGATAAATTAAGCATGTGGCAAAAATGTCGAATCACCTACTGCCATATATTGTTGTTGTGCAAGCGTGTGAATATTGTGTAATTTTCTTTTTATAATCTAATTAATCATTAAATATTTTCAGGACCACATGCAATAAAGAAACGGTTCCAGCACAACCAGTCAGTCCCAGGCCAAGTAATATTGCATCTTACTCAGAAATTAACTATGCAAAACACAAAGTAATTAGAGAAAATTACAGAGTACAACAATCATGAAAAGAGCAAGTAGTGTTTTCTTGGAAGTTAAAATTATTTCTTTATCATTCCAGTGATTTAATAAATGCAGCGGCATACCACAATGCAAATTTATAAATACCTTGTTTGTCTTCTTTCTCCCGAAATAATCATGGTCCGATTGGTAGAGCGCGCAGCCAATTCGACTTGTGATTACTTTTGTAACTCGGCTCAGGTTCGAATCCCGGAGCTGGGGATCTTCTGCAGAGGGACTCCATGAAAATTAGCGGCGGTGTTGCTAGAGATTAAAAATCTAGACAAACACCTACGCCAATCATCGGGATTAAGTCCCTTTATTAACAGTTTACAAACACAGCATCTGTACAGAAGAGATGTAAAGAAACAAATTTAACAACAATTACAAATTTGAACACATAAGACATATGCATAGTTAATGATTAGTTTGCAATAATCATCTTCATGCACATGTCATAATAAGCATTTAATTACAACATATATAAAAGCATTTAATTACAACATTACATAAGACATGTGCATAATTAATGATTATTTTGCAATAATCATCTTCATGCACATGTTATAAAAGCATTTAATTACAAAGACATAAAAGGTTATTTTTAATAACCATCTTTATGCAATAAAGTAAAAAAAACCTCCGCCGGATAGGATACTAAGTAGTTGAAAATTAAAAGTAAACCTTAGTATAACTTAAATAGTATAAACATAAATTGCAATTTAACTATAAATGGGCGATTCTCTGTAAACTCGTCATTTTTCACACGAAATCTGTCCGGGCATGGTTTTTTGAAATGTTCGTATAATTATTTTACTATTGCTCAGAAAATGAATCTATTACTTTGGTTTGAACGAGGGCCAATTGAAGCTTGTGTTTTTCTGATTTATTGTGATAGGGGGTAAGTCCCCCGCCTGGTATAACCAGGCAGGGGACTGTGCCAGGTGACTGTATTTTTGCTCTTTGTTGCGTAATATCTTCAAAACTATTGGAGCATAATTAGTTACGAGACTACCTATAAATTTAGGCACAAATCGTGGACATAATAACTAACATGTTTCATAATTAAACTCATTGACATTAATAAAATCACTTCCCAGAGGACTGTTTTCGTAACGATCCTGATGCATACTTTCATCACAAATGTGGCTCTCAAACTAAACAAAGTATCGTTTCAGCACCGTTCTCGGCAATTTCAGCAAATTCACAATGATTGCTTTAAACTTCATGTCAAAAAACATTTGCAAAAGTAACAGATTTTTTCTATTGGAGCTTTGAATTTGACTCAGGGGACTGTTTGAAAAATCTCCGGACAGAATTTACATGACAATTTTAAGTTTAAAAAATAAATAATTAGACATTATGTCATGAAAAAAATATAGCTGCATTATTCTATTTTTAGATAATAATTGCCAAATTTATGTAGTGTTGATAGGATTTTTGGAATATTACCTTGAAGTGTTAGACAATACGATTGGGACAGCCAGGGGACTGTGTTTTTAGCACTTAGATAATTTCTAGAAGAAAAAATTAAATTGTTATTGCTCCAAATACAATTGGGCCACCGAGTATTAATACTTTACTCGTATTCAGAGCGATAATTATTTTATTACACTTTATTGTTTTTAAAATACTCGGTCCGGAAAGCAAATTACCAGTTTACAGAGAATCGCCCAAATAAAATGTCCATCAATCTTCCATATCATCAAAAGGGATATCCTCATCAAATAAAATGTCCGGATTCAAGGTTCTCCTTCAGCAACAAGCTTTCCCTCAGGCAAAGAAATTGCTGATAATTTGACAACTTTTTCTCGACATTGTATTGAATCAAAATCCTGAAATAAAACAAAAAAGTTTTTGTGAAATTCAACTTAATAAATTTGTATCTGAAACTGACTAACTGCTTGAAAGTCAATAAAATATGATATTTTGCGACATATTAAACACATATAGGTAGCATGAAAACATGATACATTCTACAAATCCGGGGCTGCTGCCGCCGCCACTAGCAAAATTAACTGCACAAAACAAATTAGATAAGTGTTGGTAAAAATTAAATCAATATTTAATAGGTTTTGGCTTGAACAATGAGAGTGGCATAATGGCAAGGCAGCAAGCTCTGTATACAACAGAATATGACATTTGATTAAACACTTTTGATTATCCGTAGACTAGAATGACATGGTAACTGCAGACAAATGAATAACCATGGACAATCAGACAAAAAGTTTAAAAAATGATGCTGGTGTATAAACACTAGATCAAACATTAAAATTGTAGATAAAAACGAAAAATGAGTGCAAAAAAAAAAAAACTGCATGAGCTAAACATAGACAAAAACACTCATGCATTAAAAAAAAATAAATAATCACTTATATTAGTACATGCCTTGAAACTTTATAAAAAAGTTTGTTACTCATTTTATTTAAATTTTAAAATATATTAATTAGTGATTGTAACTTTTTCAATAATATCTTTCACGAAGCAAAATATTCTTCTGTTCCTCAAAATAATTAGTTTGCCAAAACGAACATGAGCTGTTTCATGGCCGACTCAAAGATGTGCGCAAGCTGGGCTAAGTCAAAATGGGTGCATTCAGTAAATCCTCACTAATAAAGAAAATAATAGTGTGAAACATCTGTAGATACTTGGAAGTTTACAGTATAGAATATGGTAAAATAATCATACATATAAAATTAGTGTTAATTAAGAGGTAAAATCAAAAAAGACAAAAATAGAAGAGTTTAAGAGACGAATGCAATCAAATTTCTAAAAAATATAGAAACTTGCCAGTACATTTTTAGTACTAAAAATTTCAGTACTCAGTGTAAGACATCATTAAAAAATCTTTCCGGTTTGCAGAAAACACTCGTTCGCATTAATTTTAACAGTAAACAACTAACCACATTTTTCTTTTTGTGGAAAAAATAGGTGATCTCATGGACTACTGGTTACTTGGCGGAACAAGGCGAATGAGCATAGAACATGTGCGATACAGTAAACATGAACAAAAGATTATAGCATGCATATCGCATTTTTTGTTTCGACTTATATTGAATCACAACAGTAAAATTTATGGCTATTAAATAAAAGGAATAATCTCGTGACAGCAGACTAAAGGGCAAGGTCAAACCAAGTAAAGGACAGGATATTAGTTCAATGAATGTAAACATTTGAAGGGTCAGGGGGAAAAACCATGGTAGTCACATTTGATTCATTTTGAGAAAAACGAAATTTAAACTTTACGAACTCATAAACTTCCCCAGTATACTTGTTCTAAAATGACAATAATACATGGACTACAGTGTTTTTTCACGAATATTGCATATACTAAACGAAATTACACTTATTTTTCTAACAGGTAGTAGCATCAGTTTAAATTCAACAAAAAGTGGACTACCGTGGTTTTTCCCCCTGACCCTTCATTTATCAATTCTCAAAATGTAGATACTACATAAGATTTCCGAAAAACGGTTTATTTTGTGACTTTAACTTATAGAATATGAATGTAAATGCTTTTAATTGGAGCAAAATGCGTATGAAATTTGTTTAACGTGAAAAACAATAGCAACACAACGTGGAACAGCGATGTTAAAACAAATATTTGGTACGCACATTGCATATATGATGCACTCACGAACTATAAAACACAACAATTTACATCACAACTAACTTTTAACATGCATATTAAAATAAAAAATAGCTGAATTAACACTTCAAATGAGGTAACATTAGAAAATATCGGTTCTTCGAACATCAACTAAGATTTATGTTTTCTGAAAAACCGAGGGAAAAACACATAAAAATCATGGCATACGGTTATTTTGATGACTCTTACTCATTTTAGATGAAAATAGTTTCAGTAATTCAACCAGTTTTTATGAAATGAATATCACGTATAATCATAATAATACTACGTGCAGCAATGGTGGCTCAGGAAATCAGCATGCGAAAACATAAACAAACTTTAATTAATTCTCAAAAAATAAATACGTTTCGAAATCAGCAACAAACTAGGTGCATTTTGTACTTCAACTTACCTGGATTTCGAAGAAGTGCTTTTCCAAGCTAAGAAATAAGATTAAACTCATCAAATTAGACAAAATCTAGACCTCACTCGAATCTCCGTAGAAATAACATGGGGAAAAAATGAGAGGACGATGTTAGTGAACCACTTACCCGGAAGTGACGTATTTACTTTTCTCGTCCATTTGAACTAGAGCCGCTATATAGACAGGCCGACGCATCAAGATTAAGTTTCACCACTTTGGATCCAATTCCTTAACTTTTACTTTCAAATTTTCATTGTTGCGGAGTAGGGTTACCAGAAAAAAGTTTTGGCACATTGCTAAGCTTTGCCAAATCCACGTGCCGCTGATATTTGCTCACAGTGAAAAATTACCAAAACGCGATTACTGGCCAGAAAAGACAACCACCCAAACACAATAACACGCGCTGGATCCAAAGGGACCTTATTCATGTGACGTCATTGCGGGTATTGACCGAGCCTAGCAGACGAAATTTAAGATTTGGAACCAATCAAGATTGTGGAAACTGGATGTAATACCCGCAAACGAAGACCGTTGCCATTCCGTGAATAAGGTCCAGTGGTGAAACTTAATCTTGATGCGCCGGCTCGTATATATAGGGGCCTTAATTTGAACTAAATAAGGTTACGTTCAGAGTATTCGCCCGGGCGTTTAAGCCGTGACGTCATAAATAGCTGCCCGGGCCGAGCCCGGGAAGTTGTGGTCTGGACAGCACTTGTGCCTTTCGGGAAGAAACAAAATGGCGGACACAACAGCAGAAAGTTACGCGGCGGTCAATGCAGGAACAATCCTGCATTCGCTCCTATATTTCGGCCCAAAATGATACCATTCTTAACCTTGGCGGCAATTATTGTTCATCTACCGTCATGGTTGAGCGTGGGATCGAAATGACTTATCGAATTTAATGAGAAATATGTTATTTTAAGTGAAGGAATTTACGATGAAATAGGCCTAACAGTAGGTAAAGAATTTCATCGATCTCGCTTATCTGACAGGATTGTTCCAGCAATGACCGATTCTCAAGGAAATATATCATTTCAGATTCATTACAGCAAATAGCTTGCGTATTTTTGAAAATTGTTTGTGTATTTTCAAGATTTTGTTTTAGTTACTCTTCGTAAATCCTAGCAGACGAAAGAGCAATAAATTTCAGCCAATGAGCATCATCCTTTGCTAAACGCCCAAACACGTGATGACCTATCTGCCCAGCTAAATTTCCTGGGCTGCTTGTGCTTGAGCAAGGGAAGCTCGGGCGTTTACTCTGGACAACATTTGGGAAGTTCGGGCGTTCCAAATGGCAGCTCTGAACGCTTTGGGAAGAACCCGGGAAGCTCGGAGCGTACTCTGAACGCGCCTCTTGTGATACATGATGCCCAAGCTTAAAATCAACTGAACTGAACTAACTATCCTTCGAAGATACTACTACTTTAATTATTAAAATTCTCCAACAAATGTAAACAAAAAATCGTGTGATGAGAAAATTGGGGTTTCAATTTAAATTTCTTTCCTGATTTTAACATGATTCAGTGAAAATATTTGAAATGATATTGTTGTAGATTTGACGAAAATTTGTAAGTAGACTGCTTTCTAGCTACTGGTCAGTTAAATGCTCTGATCTACATGTGTTATCTATGTCAAAAGGAATTGTTAATTTTTAGTTGTTGTGTACTTGTTCACATTTAATACTTTATCCTTTCCTTGTGTTTTTTTTTTTTTTTTGTACTTTGAAGTTTGTTTCACTTTGTCAGGGTGCCTAGTTTCAATCCCGTAATTCAATCGATTTTTGGATTTTTTTTTTTTTTTTAATATTTAACTTTTATGTTCTATAATTTGACTTTCACTTTTCGATCGTTATAAATAATTTCCTCACATAATTATTTGCCAGTACTCTACAGGAGAGAAAATGTGAAAGGAAAATAAACTTAGAAAACTTATGATAAATTCCTTGTACACTTTTAATGTCAGTTCGATTGATTTCATTTCCTGTAGTCATAACAGGCTCGCATTATTTGTTTTGCTGTATCTAAGCACATCTGTAGTAGCTCATGAAAAAATGTGTGTTCCTTTGATATCTTTGCATTATTTAAACCTAATAATTGGAAAATTGTCAACAGGCACAACTGTCACTGAGAAGTTTACACCTGCCCTTATAATATTGGCAAAACATGCACAAAACACTTTCGAGAAAATCTCTCTCTTAGTTGTCCTTTTGTCTGGATACTCTTCCCCTTGATAGTTGTCCTTATTTTCAGTTTCTCTTTAGGACCCAGATATGCACTTATAGTGCGTGTCGAAATGATCGGTCCATGAGTAAAACAGGGGCGCCCCGAGCTTAAATTGGGGGGGGGGGGGTAATTCTCAATTTGCCGAATGGAACTACAAAATGTGCCGAATGAAAATATACGAGTATGTATACAAACCTTAGTGTCTGATTGATATTTTTACTGTTTTCCGAAGTGGTTCTGTAAATGCTGAAAACAACTAATAACAATACTTGTATCTTTGGTAAAGCAGAACTGTGGATGTTCTGAGCCTTCAAAGAGCAAATTATTGAGTGAACTCAGGCACTCAGTGAGTAGATTAGCTATGATTTCATTTTAGGGGAGGGATCCAATAAAAATTATGAAAACGGTATTAATTAAACTTCGAGATTTATTAAGGTATTCGAGTACACTAAAAAATGCATGTTGTTTTTACAGTATAATACAGTTACATTTTAGGACAAAAAACTAAAATTTCTAACTTTACAGTAAGAAACTGTACAATTGCTAGTTTTATTTTATTACTCTGCATTTTACAGTTTTAAATTGGAACTTCGGCTGCCAGTATTGTACTGTAAAAAGGACAGTTCATTTTTTGCAGTGTAGGGAAATTATATATGCAAAACGAATATGAGCCAATATTTAGAAAAGTGCCAATTTGAAGTTGGAGTTTTCTGAAAAAAAAAGTTTTTTGCAGAAAAAAACTAATATTTGATTTTAAGTCTAAATTGGGTCGAAATGCAAGAAAATAAAAGGAGGGAGGTCAAGGTAGTTATTTACCCCCTCCTTACCAGGAAAGTACTCGACTTAAGTAATAATGAAAAAAGTTAAAAATGGTACCATTCGAAAGAGCATACTGAGACATGTCTTTGACCCAAAGATCAAGTGCCCTCGTCCCCTCGTTTTCGAGATAAGGGGTCTTAAAGTCGACCGAAAATGAGCCAAATTTGAAGACTTGGCAAGAAATTGAAGCAAGTTCCAGATTCTTCCTTCCGCTGCTTGCTTGGCATCGCATCGTTTCCATGTTTGGTCATTTGCAAAGAAAGTAAGATGTTTTACGTTAACCCTTTACTTGTATGAGCTAAAATAAAGAATGCTGGTCAAGACTACGATGTGGAAAGCAGAGAGCTTTATCCAGAGGAGTGAAAACTTTACAAAGAAGTTAAAGTTTTATCTTTTTACGATTGATAAACATACATTTTAGAATTTTAGTTATTTGAAGTTTTTTTACTGAACTAAGTTGTATGTATTAATTATTATAAGTTAAAATATATTGCACGTGTTTCTAAATGAATAATTCGGGATAATTAAATAAGTATGAAAAGCAGCTAATATGAGCTCCTGTACAAAAAATGAAAGAACTAATCTTTGGGGTAGAAATTAAATTGTCATGGATTATGATATCAGTTCTTATTGAAAAAAAAAATCGATACAAGAAGTTTCACTTTCTGCCAACTCTTAGCAAAAGCATTTTTTTTTTTTTAAATTGAAATCGAGAAAAAATAAATAATTTTTAAAAGAAAACGAATTAGTAAATATCAATAGCTGCAAAATTATATCCAAGTCGGAAATTACATCAATGGTAGAGGGAAATAATTATCTCCATTCTTAAAATATACTAATAGAGTCGGCATTCATTGTAAAAACCCCTGCCGTTCAAACAAATTGGTCACTGTAGCGAAAAGTCTCTGTAACGTAATTGTAAAACATATTGCATGTTAATTTCGTACTGTTTAAAAACACTAGAATAACTTTTACTAGTTCTGCTATATGTTCAACGGGTAGGAAAAGACTAACAAAATTGTAAATCAATACAAGTTTTAGCTTACTTTTCTGTAAAAGTAGAAAATAGGTGAAAAAAAATCATGAAAGAAGGCCTGATGCACTGAAAAAAAAAAAAAAAACGCTCAAAACAATTGAGTCGAAAAAGCACAATTTAATAAAAATAATTAAATACACAGAAAAATTTAAAATAGGAAAGTTGGGTTTTGCTGCGGAAACTGTGTACCTGTCAGTCTGTCTATTGGTCAGTTTTTCTGCCCCCCCCCCCTCCCGCAATAACTTTTGAGTGCATAGTCCGATTCGATTTTTTTTTAATCGAAAAATCTCAGTGAGGACAATACACTCCCATACTCTACAGAATTGTACGAACACTTAAAAAAAACAGGAGGTTCAGCTGTCACCCCCTGTTGACAAGGGCCCCTTAACAAGGGACCTGATTTAATCGCAAATAGTACGATAAAATTTAATTTTGATGTGTTGTTTAAAATTGTTTTTCCTCTTTTAAAAGCTCTCTGCTTTCCATGTAGTTCCCTTGATAGTAGCTTTCTGCTTTAACTCGCACAGGTAAAGTAAAAGATTATTGTAAAGCCGTCTTTCAAAAGCTTTGCAGATGACCAAAAATGGGAATCAAGTTTTCCGTAGGATGCAAATAGTGTAATCGCACCGCAGCTTCCAGTTTCACTATAACTCGCTAAAATTGGCGATTTTTCAAAAAAAATTAGCTGACTTTAGGACCTTATATTTCGATAACGGGGGCGCGAGGGCAAAAACGTGTGCGTCCAGAAACATGTTTTACAATGCTCTTTCGATTGGTACTCATTAAAAAAAAATTCATTATTCCATGATCGCGTACTTTCCTGGTTAGATTACTCACTTTTAAGCCGTTACAGATCTGATGTTAATATGAGCTACATATCTGAATTTATGCTTTCAGTCTTCATTAACATCTCTAAATATGATATCATTTCCTTGCATTTTTAACATAGAATTAAGATAATTACATTAAAATATATATATTAGGCTAAAAAATCAAATTTCATTATAAAAAAGCATTTCTTGGAAATAAAAATGAGCGATAAAGTTTTTAGATAAAATAAATTATGAGATTACCAAATCCAAGCTAATAAAACATTTGTTTTGTTTTGAAACAACACACAACTTCAACTTTTTTAACACACAACTCTGCTGCATGCTTTTCTTTAATTAGTTGCAGGAAATTTAATTTCTTGATCAGAAATTCAAATTTAGCATGCTAGTTAATATCTAGTTATTTAGCAAAGTTATGAGAAATTGAAGCACCAAAAAAAAAAATAAATAAATAAAATAATAATAATTAATTAACTTAATTTCTGCAGTGTCAATTTTTCTTATTTTACTAACTTCTATTGTTAGGTCATACAAACCACAAATGAAGCAATTGTAACACACATGAAGCAACTCATTGCTTTTCATTTTTTAAGAACAAAAATATTCAATATATATGGCTAAAACCTATGAGTTTTGCTTTTTATAATTCTGAAACGTGTGAGATAGTTCTGTAACATATTCGCTGTTTTTCAATGTTACCGCTCTGACTGTTACCGATCTGACAAACTGACATTTTTTTTTTTTTCCGAGTCGATCGCACTAAACCAAAATCAAACACGTGGTTTTTTCACTTGTAATAAAGGACTATACTTATATATAAAATAATTTTTAAAATTATAAAAACTGTGCATTTTAAAGCGTGTTACCGATCTGATGACTCAAATGACACACATTTTATAAAATCACTTTAAAAAATCTTACTTACAATTTTAGATGCAGAAATGCAAATTTTTAATTATGATTCGATAAAACATCCCGCCAGGTACTCAGTAACACGTGGTATAGGTGCATTAAATGATTTTGGGAGCCTAAACATAGATCTGAAGTTATTGTTACCACTCTGACGGCGGAACTTGGGACACGCTTATTTCGCATCGGCTAGAAAATCAGAAATCGATTAAAACAAAAATGAAGTAAAATATTAACAAAAGGGTAAAAATAGAATCGTTTTTTGTGCAAGTGTGTTTTTTTGGGAAGTTAGAAAGTGCACATGACCTGTTTGCATGCTAAGCTTTGCTACTTGGGACACGTTACCGATCTGATTTTTGATGTATAAAAACAATATTTTCTGAAGAAAAAATTTTTTTTTCTGATGTTATTAGATGAAATGAAAGCAGAACCTATCTTCTTTCTGGGGAAAATTATTTTTTTAACTAGTTACTGAAATACTTGTGAAAATTCACTTGAGACTCAAATTGGCACTTTTCTAAATATTAGCTCATATTTCATTTTTGATTTTGATTTTACTTTTGGCTGCGCTACTGACGCGAATCAGTTGCTTGCCGAAAAGGGTTAAGTTACACACACGCAATCACACAGAAAATACACTAATAGTAGCTTGTTTTTCAATGGCAAATCAACGAAATTATAACGGGATTTTTTTTTTCAACACAATTTCTTCATAAATTACATGCATAATTATTGAAAATGATGAAAACTAATTTTATTAAATTCTAAGAAAAAGCATGATTGCTGAAAAATAATTTGAACAAAGATTAAAATGAATTTATGGCTAAAATTTTTACGCAGTTTTTTCCAAAGGCATGACGACCTTTAACGAAGAAATTAATTTGTTTTTAATTATTGAGATCGGTGGCGGGAAAGGAATTTAAACTGCACATGAAAAAAATTTTCACGTTAAACAAGGGGCTCCCAAAACGTATTGCGACAGGCTCTCAAGTATGGGAGTCCTGTGGCCATTGATTTAAATCAGTGAGTAAAAAAATGCATTGAAATAAATTAAAAGAAGAAGAAAAAAAGACCAATTTAAAACTAAACGTTAATGGCGATAATTCGCTGCTTGAAGCAGTCTTTATTTTCTTTCTTGCAGCATCAAATAGATTTTTTGGCACTCCAGCAAGTTTCACGGAGATATGTTCTCCACCATGGCAAGAGAGGGGGGGCTTAACAAAGCCAAGCACTGCGACCAGAGGTCTATTGTACTAAACCACCACCATGGCAAAGTTCCTCATGTTTTCATTCAGAATAATCATCAAAAGTACTTCCACAAATTGAACTCAACTTTATATCGTTTACGAATTCTCTTCATTGTAAGCAAAATCAATAAATTAAGTAAAACAGATAGATGTATTTCAGTACTATAATTAAAACGAAAAACAATATTGAACTAGTTCGACGGTTGATTCTTTTCGTAGTGAAGAAAGTCAAGAAATTGAACTAAATAAATTAAGCTAAGCAGATAATATTTTTCAGTACAAGAAATGAAAAAATCTGCTAGTAAAACAAACAAAAAAAAAAATTGAAGTCACCGCAAACATTAGAGTTCTTTGCGTTCAAAGTGCAACATTTATGCATTGTAGCATTTTCACTATATATTATCCGTCTTGTCTGGGGTCATGCTACACACACTATGGAATTCACCGAAAGGGGCTAAGGAAAGAAACGGTTTGGTTTATGGTAAATAACGTCAATAAAAGAATGAGATATATTTTTTTTAATTGGAACCTCTCATTTTAAAAGATAACAAATGTATAACAAAAAAAAAAAAAGAAAGATTGCAGCCGCACGCACACTATATAAAAATATTGCAAAAAAAATATTTCAACACTATTATATCCCTGAATGTGCCGAATCGTTGCCTGAATTTGCCGAATAAGGAAGATGTTTGGGAGGTCCCAGTGACCTCCCTGGACCTCCCTTCGGGGCGCTCCTGGAGTAAAAGTCAAAGTTATGCTAATAAAAAAGGTTTTATTTTGTGCAAAGTACTATTTTGTAAACTACATTACTTCATTCTATGTAAAATAATGCATGAATAGATAATATATAAATAGTAGAAAAAATAAGGAAACAAAATTTACATGAAACAACTGTTTCAAAAAGTCTCCACTGAACCAAGCGTCAAATCCATGTTCAATTAATGAAAAAAAGTTTCTACCTTTTCCAGAAAAAGCTCATAAATCCTATTCGGCATGGTTTCTACTTTTTCCAGAAAAAGCTCGTAAATCCTATTCAGCATGCTTTCTATAAGTTTTTGCAAACAATTAGTCTTGATGTTTGACATTCGGAGGAGATAGCTTTTTCAAGTTTGCAATACTGTTGTGCTGCCATCTGCCTGCATACATTGCTCTTGCGAGTATATCCCACATTTTTTTACGGGTTTCAGGTCGGGGCCCTGCATGGTGGCCAATCGATAATATGTACTCAATTTTCTAGAAACCATTCAAAAATGGACTTAGCAGTGTGCACAGGAGGATTGTTCTGTTGGAACATGAAGAATGGGCTCCCCAAGGGCTTGGATTGTGTAAAAAATATTGTTCAAGCAGCTGTTGAATCATTTGAATGCTATGCAGCATTCAAACGATTGTATACCTATGCTATATCATATCATCACACCTCTGAGTCCGGCCGATGCTGAAATGGACCAACTTCAACTTGCCTCTTTGAGAATATCTGTCTGTTGTTACACACACTTCTTATATACATCATTTTTCCACTGTGTGTCTTGGTAAACCATGCAAGATTTCTGCTTATGTACTGACATACCATTGTTTTCACCAAATAATTTGATTTTTACAATTTTGTCAGATACCAGTATTTATGTCCAATCTCTCCATATACATTAATTTGAGCGCTATATATTATTATAATGATGTACCAAAATAAGCAACAGTGATTTGAAGACCCATTTACTTTTTAAACACTAAAATGTCTGTTGATTGAAAGTAACCGGTATATATCAAATATTCGATATTTACAATATTTTTGAACCCTGCTTGTCATAGAGTATACAATAATTGGAGCATTTCAGTAATCCACCACTCAAGGCTATTTACTCTATTTTCTTTGGATTTGAATCAGTAATGGGTCAATCCATGTGAGATCATACAGACCATGTTGCTCACTATTTTTGATTTTTAAAACTTTTTGTCTGTTTATTAACTGTTATATTGGGAGCATGAAAAAATCATTTAAAAATTTTTAAACCTTCAAAATTTTTTTTAGCAACCGCTTTTCAGTAGCTGCGGAAGCGACTTTTCATGAAAAGAGTACTTTTTGAAGATGCTTATAAATATATCAAAATGATTTAGAAACCACTTGATTGAGCAGAAAATGATCTAAATTTCTATACTAGTTATTTTTCTGATAATTAGTTACAAATTTGGACAAAATTGGCTTAAAAATAAGATTTTTTGTATGAAATTTTACATTTTTGGCATAAAAATACAGGTAGAAGGAATTAAGACTCACTCTTTACTTTTTTTCCCTTGAATAGATATCTCATAGGACTATTCCCAGAAGTAGTGTGAAACATTTGAAGACTCATTTTTTTTATATAATTTGTCAAACTTGGAATTTTGGAGAAAAAATGCTAACTTTGAGATTTAATATCTGAAAAGAGACTGAATGAAAATCTACAAAAATTCAACTGGATAACCTTATTATAGTAGTAAAAATGTAGCAAAAATGTTATGAGTGATATCGTTCTAGTGTTAGAGATATGGAGCCTCGAAGTTGGCTGAAAAATCGCATTTATTTTGACGCCAAGAAATCACCACATAATGCAAAATTTATTATTCTCATAATATTAGATGAGTTTTTTGTGGCATAAACTAACCCTTTTACAAAAACATATAATATTTAAATTTACTTTCCATTTACAGAAAGAAAAAAATTTAGATATGATGCTTTTAAAAATGCTTTTTTTCTACGTGATAGTCATAAAAACATGATTTTCCACTTTAAAGCTGGGTTTTCACGGTCTTTATACATCTAGTGAGCAAAGAACAATTATAGTTTTAATCTAACCTACAACACTTCATTCATTTTTAAAAGTTTAAATCGTTACCCCCCCCCCCTACAGCACCAAAAAGTTACTCAAAATCCAAATTTAAGCTCTAGAGCAGTGGTTTCCAACCTGGGGGCAATCATCCCCAAAGGGGCGGTAAATTCTTTAGGGGCAATAGGGGGGCAATGGGTATTTGGAAGAGAAAATAGCAGTAAAAAAAGGGTAACGAAAACCGAAATGTACGAAACCGCTTGTTCAGGTTTCAGACAATTAATCACACGTTAAGAAAGAAACAAATTGAAGTTCAAGCGCTTCTTCTTTGCACCTCGGATTAACCTTAGGGAGTATTTTATCATTCATTGTCAATTTTATGAATTTTCAGATTTTCAATTTATTTTCCTTCCAATTTTTAGTTTCAATGATTTTAACTACCCAGATTCCAGCGTAGAAAAGAAAATAATTTCTTGAAAAATGTACTTCTGTTTTTTGATAAGGACGTCAATGATCTTAGTTAAATTTTTCGCTTCAGATGATTATATCAGTTTGCTTTTTGAAAGAAAAAAAAATGGTATTTTAATTATTAATTAATGTTTTTAGTTTAAAAGTGATTAGTCATAATATCTTTATTGCGTACATTTTACTTCAAATTAAAGTTAGGTACTTATATTTTTAATATTATAGATGTTCACTTGCTCCAAGTTATGGTTTTTTCGAGGCAGAAAAAAAAAGAGGGGAGGCGGCGATAGGTGTCAGTCAGCATCTTGAAGAGGATGATGAGCTTGAAACAGAGGCGGATCAAATGAAGTTTTGTGGCCCAAGCGGTAAAAGTTTTGGGGACCCCCCTCCACCCCACTCTAAAAAAGGGGCGAGAAAAATCCCCCCCCCCCCCGAAAAAAAACCAATACAGTTTACCAATATTTTTTATTTACATATCTCAGAAAAATTTTTGTCCAGATTTAATTGCAGCAAAATCATTAATTATGTTTTCCGTGTCCACGCGGTTCAACAGTTCCTGCATGGCTAAGTTGTTAAGCCTCTCTTCTACCATTTTACTACGTAAATAATTTTTTACTCTTTTTAAAACAGAAAACGATCTTTCACCTGATGCATTTGACATTGGTATTGTCAAAAATATTTTCAAAAGTGTCTCCATGTTCGGAAATGTGCAAGACATCCCTCTAGCAGCTTGATAAATATTGTTACAAATCTTGTAAATAGTTGTTGTTTTTCCTGCCTTGCTTCATTTTCACTAGTTTTGGTTTTATCTGGCGACATGTTGCAAAAGTATCTGAAGATATCACTTTTATCACTTGTATACCGGCCCTGTAACACTTTGTAGTTTTTACACTTGCCCTGACTTTAATAAGCGTGAAGACATTTTCGCTTGGTTTTTCTATTTATACTAGAAGTTTCTGAATGGATTATGGAATTTATGAATAAACAGAATACTCCAGATTTTGCTAGAACGTAGTAGAAATGTCCTTCAGAGTATAAAAAGCTGGCCTTGAACACAAGTCAGTTAGTTCTTTTCAGATTTTGATTTCTGGAGACTCGTTTTCATTCGCTTGGGCGGATGGTTGTTTTGCTTTTGTAATTGCTTAATTACTGTTCACGTTAGATACGTGGTGCTGAGTTACTGTTGAGAGTACGGTGTACTGTTTTGCTAACCTAATTGCTGGATGTTTAGCAATTGTTTCCTGCTCCTATTGTAAATAGTGTACATACTTGTAAATAAATTTATAGTTACTTCCTCAAGATTGGAATGCTCATTTAAAGAAAGTTGAAGGTGCTACGGACTCGTTACAATATTATGACACGAGAGACTTAAATTGTCTGAATTTTCAGATTTGAATGAGTCCTCACTTTCTTTCAGAAACATAACAAAATGGTTACCTAAAGAAACCTATTGGTATATATTAGTCCCCGACTGCAAAAAGGCTCGTTCGTTTAGCTACAGGTTGCAGTTATATCTAAAACCAGTGCATTCGAATTTTAGATTCTAGGAGAATTTCGGGGCCCCATGGCGCATCACGGGTCGACGGGGCCCCACGCGGCCGCTTAGTCCGCGTACCGTTAGACCCGCCTCTGGCTTGAAAAGGTTGGGAAACACTGCTCTAGATCCTACCCTTTTCCGCCAGAATACGTCCGCCATTTTCTGCTGTTATACAGACACAGTCTCACGAAAATAGTAGGATCTATAGCTTAAATTCGGATTTTGAGCGACTTTTTGGTGCTGTAGGGGGGTTTTAACGCTTTAAACTTTTAAAAATGAATGAAGAGTTTTAGGTTAATTAAAACTATAATTGTTTTTTGCTCACTAGATGTATAAAGACCGTGAAAACCCAGCTTTAAAGTGGAAAATCATGTTTTTATAACTAACACGTAGAAAAAAGCATTTGTAAAAGCATAATATCTAAATTATTTCTTTCTGTAAATGGAAAGTAAATTTAAATATTATGTGTTTTTGTAAAAAGGTTAGTTTATACCACAAAAAACTCATCTAATATTATGAGAATAATAAATTTTGCATTCTGTGATGATTTCTTGGCGTCAAAATAAATGCGATTTTTCAGCCAACTTCGAGGCTCTATATCTCCAAAACTAGAACGATATCACTCATAACATTTTTGCTACATATTTACTACTATAAGAAGGTTATCCAGTTAAATTTTTGTAGATTTTCATTCAGTCCCTTTTCAGATATTAAATCTCAAAGTTAGCATTTTTCTTCCAAAATGCCAAGTTTGACAAATTATATATATAAAAAAAAAGACTGTCTTCAAATGTTTCACACTACTTCTGGGAATAGTCCTATGAGATATCTATTCAAGGGAAAAAAAGTAAAGAGTGAGTCTTAATTCCTTCTACTCATATTTTTATGCCAAAAATGTAAAATTTCACACAAAAAATTTTATTTTTAAGCCAATTTCACACAAATTTGTTACTAATTATCAGAAAAATAACTAGTATAGAAATTTAGATTATTTTCTGCTCAATCAAGTGGTTTTTAAATCATTTTGATATATTTATAAATAAAGTTATAAGCATCTTCAAAAGGTACTCTTTTCATGAAAAGTCGCTTCCGCGGCAACTGAAAAGTGCTTGCCAAAAAAAAATTCTGAAGGTTTAAAAATTCTTAAACCATTGTTTCAGGCTCCCAATATAACAGTTAATTAACAGGCAAAAAATTTTAAAAATCAAAAATAGTGAGCAACATTGTTTAGTTTTCCTGTATGATTTCGCATGGATTGACCCTAATCCCTTTAGAAAAAGAGGCAAGAGCACTTTGTTTTTTGAAAAATCTCTAAGGGGTTAGTTAGATTTGAGGATTTCAATAATCAGCACAGCAATGGTATATTTTTTAAGCCAGCACAAGCACAAGAAATCTAACCAAAGCTATATCAGTATGATACTTTTCATCCATTTCATACTGTGACTTTACTGTGGTTCTTTACCAAATTTCATGCAAAATGTCTTAGAAATATGATAAAGGATGATGTTTTAGTGTATTGAAAAATACTGCATACTTTCTCTTTTCCTGTGGCATATATGTCTATATTTTGATGACAGGGTCCCTAACAAATAAAAAACTCATAACCAAGAAATTTTTCTCTGTAGCCCCGAAAGCAGAATACTGCTAAATTGGCGACGTACGGCGCAGAACAGACATCGGGGCTGCAGAACAATTCTATTCAAAATTAAGCAACCAAAAAAAAAGCGCGCAAAAAAAAAAAAGTTTTCGTTTGAAATAAAAAAGAAAACGTTTCGCTCGTAGCCCATGTCTCGCAGAGCAGCAGGCAATAATGTCGGCGCCGTAGCATGCCATGTGCCATATAGACCAGTGGTCGGAAGTAGTGTGCTACAAGTAGCGAAATTACTGTAGTAGCTACATTTTTTAGTAGTTTGTAGTGTAGCGCACTACTTTTTAAAAAAAGTAGTGTAGTGAGTATAGCGCGATACAAAAAAATAGTAGTTTGTAGCGGTTTCTGGAACTACTTTTAAATTAAAAAAAAAAATTTAAAAATTAAAAATAAAAAAAGAGAATGAAGGTAAAAAACAAGGTTTAATCGATTTTGATGTGCAAATGTTGGACGAGTACAGCAGCGGACCGCAATGAGAAATCAGAAACATATAAGAAAAGGGCTGATCTTTGATACATCATTTTGACGTAACACATTTTATCTGTTTGATTCCATCGGTTTATTTGGCATCATAATTTTTATATTCCTTCAAATAATTTTCATGTTTCTAAATATTCCCTGGCAAGAAATGAAAAAAAAAGAATTGAATGTTGAATTCTTTCAATCTTTCAACTTATGAATCTTTTTTGTGGCGAATATTCGTAAAAATTGTAAAAAATAATCTAAAAAGAACACATTTTAGCACAAAAAAAGGTACAAAAAGGAAAAGTAACAAATGAATTCAAAGACCATTCCCAGTTCTGTTTCATATGCAGATGAGCTAATTTATTAATGTAAACCACTTTTCGAATTTTTCGCGTCAATTATCAAACGGTGTATGCTTTTTATTTATTTATTTTTTTAAAAGTAGCGAAGTAGCGACTACAATTCAAAAGTAGTTTGTAGACGCTATATTTAAAAGAAAGTAGTTGTAGCTGTAGTTAACTACATTTGTAACAAAGTAGTTGTAGTTCGCTACAAAAGAAATGTAGTTTTTCCAACCACTGATATAGACCACAGCGGACGACTTGACTTCAGCTTCTGAGGACATTCCTGTTTTTTCCGCAGAGCTTCAGTGATGACTAGAGATGAGCCGGGCTCGGCCCGAGCCCGAGACGGACTCGGGCTCTTTAACTTCAAGCAGCTTTCGGGCTTGGGCGGGCTCGGGCTCGATCTCATACGAAGATAGTCAGTGTTTATACAAATACAACGTTCACGGAATAAAATATTGGGGTACTTGAAGAGCGTGAGAACAGTTTTTCTTAATGGCAGAATTGCTTTGTTCAGGAAGAGTTTCAGAGAAATGACATCTATCACCTTATCTCCCACTCCCATACAGCTTCCGCACATCGGAAAAAAATTAAAATAATAACAATAACAATTCAAAAAGATAGCACCCACTTATAATATATTTTCAATTGCTATTATGATATACCATATGGCAGTGCATCCCAAGTGGAAATTAAAAATAAATATATTGATGTTTGATACACTCGGGCTCGGGCCGGGTCGGGCTCAAAACAAGACAATATCACTCGGGCTCGGATTAAAAATTCTCGGGCTCGGACGGGCTCGGGCCTTCAAAAGTAAGCCCGAACTCGTCTCTAGTGATGACACTTGCGCAGGCTTCGTTTAAAGTTCTGCAGTCCTTCTTATTTGGGCCGCAGAACTTTAGCTACGAAACTTGCAGTACACATTCGTTATTCAAATAATGTTTCCAACGATTATTTTTTTCCGCCTGAGAATCGCGGGGACGTAAACTTTGTCTGAAATTCTGAAAGCCTTCACATTTTGGCACAAATCAGTTCTTCAAATTATGTTTGAAACGTTTTTTGCGCCCCTGTGGCTCTATTGCACCCCTGTGGCAATAGAGCCACAGGGGCGCAGATTTTCAAGTTTTGCAGGTCTTCACAGTTTATCCGCAGAACTTCAGTGACGACACCTTGTTTTTCTATTAGATATTCAGTTATGCTTAAAACCATGTTTCTTCATGAGGGAATCGCGGGGACGCAAACTTCGCTTGAAATTCTTCGGGCTTTCACATTTTGGCCGCAGAACTTCAGTGACAGAGCGTGTAGTACAAATAGTTTTTCAAATTATGTTTAAAACAATTCATTCTTCCGCGTTAAAGAGTCGCGGGATTCGTTTGAAGTTCTGCGGGGGGCCTACACATTTTATCCGCAGAACTTCAGTGACGAAACTTGCGGTACAAATTAGGAATTCGACAATATTGAAAACATTTTTTCCTCGTGAGAGAATCGCGGGAGGGGTACTCGCTTGAAGTTTCGCGATCTTTCATATTTTGGCCGCAGAACTTCAGAGACGAAACTTGCAGTGCATATTAGTTATTCAAATGATGTTTAAAACTGTTAACTCTTCCTGTTGAGAGAATCGAGGGGCGCAGGCTTCGTTTAAAGTTCTACGGGCTTTCACATTTTGGCCACAGAACGTCAGCAACGAAACTTCCAGAACAAATTAGCTTTTCAAATTTTCTTTGAAACAATAAATCGTTACTCATCAATAAATGTCGGGGGGGGGGGGGTTGCTAGAAGTTCTCTTTGCGTTTTGACCGCAGAACTGCTGTGACGAATCTTACAGAACAAATTAAGATTTCAAATAATTTTTCCTGCGGAAGAATCGAGGGGAAACAAGCTACGTCTGTAGTTCATTTTGGCCTTATCATTTTGACCGCAAATTAGTTATTCAGATTGTATTAAAAACAATTTTCCGGTGAGAGAATCGCGGGGGCAAAGCTTTGTTTAAAGTTCTGCAGCATTTCACATATTGCCGCAGAATTGCACTTACGGAACTCGCAGTGAAAATTATTTATTCAAACCATGTTTAAAACAATTTTTTCGCGTCGATTTTCTTTTCTTATGGTAGTTATAATTTGAACTGTTGGATATCCACTCTGTTACAGTGGATTTCATGATGTGTATATTATGTGTATATTATATGTAAAAATGAGAAAACACTTTTTGGTAACATTTTGACGGTAAATATATAATGTATAAATCTATCTTGCAGAACAATTTTGGGCAAATAATTTTGCGTCGCAGAACATCACTAAGTATTCTGCTTTGGGGTCTGTAGCTATATAAAATTTACATAATTGTAGCTTTAAACCCAAGTCATTTTGGCTAAATATAGCAATTACAGAGTTTATACTAAACTATTCTTTTTGTCCAAATACGAAACACCCTGCATTATGCTTAAACAATCTGCGTATATCAATATTTTTTCCACTTTAAATTATAATTTAAGGAATAGAGAGAGTTATTGGCACACTGACGGTGAAAAAGTCTTAAAAGGCAAATTTATTTACAATTTTTTCCTTCTTTTGACAAACATGTAAAATATAAACATATTACTACTTGTTACCAGACGCGTCGATTGGGGGAAAAGATGGGGCTAATTGTCCCACTGAGGGTTGAAGCTGAGTTGGAAAGTGTTTTTTAGCAAAAAAGCTCAAATTGGAGAAAGGCTTTTAGCAAAATGCTAAAGGTTAAGAAATAGTGAATCTGTTTACTATTTTTCTAACTGCCTCTATGTGTTTCATCTCCTGTTGAAAGTTAAATTCAAAATTCAGCCTTGACATCTTGAAAGAAATAATTTCATAGTATGTAACATTTTTTGTTAAATTTAAAATTAAAAGTTTAGAGTTGTAATTCACATTATAAGAACACAAGTTTTTTTTTTTTTTTAATCATTAATAATGCATTTATTGGAGGGGTTTTATACCCATTAAGAAGACAATATATTGTTGAATTTAACAGCATTTTAGGCATGTTGGCTATGATTTATAATAAGATTAAGTTAGATATCACCATGCTTGCTTCCTCTCTCAGATCGTGCAGTTTTTTGTTCTTATTATATTGGAGCAAAAAAGCAAAAATAGCTTTGCTTCATTTTCGCAATTTAGGTAGTAGTTTCGTATTTTATAAAAAATGGGACCTTAGCGGAAACCCTGGTCCCACCCCTGACTTTGTAAAATTAATGTATTTACATATAAGCAGGTATATTTTTTGTTGTTTCTTGCTGTAAATTAAATTGAGTATGCACTCTTTGTCCCCCCCCCCTCCCCTCCCTAGAAAAAATCAAAATGACTGACCTGTTTGTTACATCCCAATGTGACTGAGTGTCTTATTTTTCAGAGACATAATTTTGTGAAGCATTATAGCAAAATGAAGTTTTCTTAATGTAATCAATCTCTTGAGGTGTAATGTATTCACTTTTTGAGTTACGCAAAGTTCTTTCATTATCAAAACCTGGAGGTGAAGAAGGTGTCAACATATTGCTTACAGCCTATTCTGAAAATAAAGATCGAAGTATTCTAGCTTTAGTCTGTGATAATGGTATGTGACACATTTTTTTTATTTTATTATACTACTGAATTTATGTCTTTCAGCTCAGGAAACAAGTGATAGAAACAATCTTCATGTTTTCATATTTCATGTATATTAGGGTCTAGCAAAAAAGTTTTTTTGATACTGTTCAAAAAGCCCTAGCATGGAAAATTTGTGTAATTATCATGCAAAAAAAAATTGAGGCAAATCAAATAATGTCTATTTCCTCACAAGTCCTCAAATTTTCTGTTTTGAGCAAAATTCATGAAATTTCGTTACTCATCTTTTCTTTTTTTTTAATTTTCAGTGTGTTCCATAGTGCAAAAGTTTCATAATAGTAAGTAAACATGGTGGGGCAAATAATTTGAGGAAAATTAAATAATATCTTCTAGCTCCTTGCAGGCCCCCCAAGTTTTTAAATTGTAGTAAAGTTTATAAATTTTCTCTTCGGCTATTTTTTTTCTTTCTTTTTTTTTCCAATATTCCCTAGTGTGAAAAAATTGTATATATATATATATATGATCAACTTTTTAGCAAATAGAATCTCAAAATGATGATTTTTCACTCTAACTACTTTATTTATTGGTTAATTAGCAGTTCATTTTATTTTCCGTTTTTGTGTATAGATGTTACTTCTGCTGTGTTGAAAAAAGAATTAATTTCATTATCTTTATGAGATAAACATTGTTGTTCAAACTTTGAAATGCAGAGTCTGCTGCATTGAAATACT
Source organism: Uloborus plumipes (assembly GCA_038373865.1). Taxonomy (NCBI): domain Eukaryota; kingdom Metazoa; phylum Arthropoda; class Arachnida; order Araneae; family Uloboridae; genus Uloborus; species Uloborus plumipes. Next base: position 133,199 of record JAXGGA010000644.1, read on the forward strand.
ATGATTCAGCCCTATTATTGTTTGCAACAATTTAAAGATTTTGTTTTTCATTTTGGCAGGTTACCTCTTGTTTCGAAGCATCAGTTGCAATATTACTTTTCCTGTTATTCGTCAGCTTGGCTGGTTTAATAATCCCAGTAAGCAAATTACATCAATGAGCTTTGATTCTTCTGGTATTTGGCTCTTAGTTGTAACTCAGGATGCTACTTTATATATTTTACCTGTTTTGTCGCTTCTGGTAAGTATATATACTTATTATATTGAATGAATAATTATAATAACTTTCAAAATAATAAATAATTTATAAATATTTTCAAATTAGTGTTTGTTTCAGTTTTCCCCTTCTCAAAACTACTTTGAAGAATATGAAATTATTTTTTTTTTTTTAATCCAAATACAAGTAAACTTCTTTACAGATGACAAGAAATACTCTATGCCAAACTGATCTAGTATTAGTCAATTTATCAGTCTTCATTGATGTTTACTTGACATTTTTTCACTATATTTCAAGTACAAGTACAGTGGTGATCAGTATTACAATGGAACTCCGACAGACATAGGTAGATTTCGCGAATTTAGGTGGCCAAAAACATTATTCTGTGTTAACAGCTTTTAAATGGGGTTTTAGTAATTAAAAGAGATTATAAAATGAAACACTGTATTGAGTAAAAAAGAATCAAATATTCATAAAAATATTCAATATCATAAAAATATCAAATATTCATATATCATAAAAAACAAAACAAAAAAATAATAATAATAAAAAAAACATTTTATAAAAAATATTTAAAAAATCCTGAAAAAAAAAGGATAACATGGAATGACAATTTTATAAAAAGTTATTAATTAAAAAAAAAGATGTGTCTAAGTCCTATATTTCATTTTCAGTCTCATTTGGATCCCCAGGCAACAACATTGCAATAGTTTCGCTAAAACTACTTCAGGGTCCACAGAAGAACGTATTTCTTCTGTTTTCCTTCTCTTGCTTCGTTCACTCGAATCGGCAAACGATTTACTTGGACGACCCTGGCGATGAGTTGTTTTAAGCGGAATCTCAAAGATTCCACCCAACCAAGAACTATTATTTTTTTCAAAAAACTCTTTATTTTAATGTGCTTTCAATCATCTTTGTTTCATTTGTGATTTAACGTATGAAAATTTATGCTTAAGAGTTTTTTTATTGTCTTCTGTATCACCATAGCACATCAGCAAGTAATTCTCTAAATAATCCAATTTCTCATCAAAAGAAGGTAAGTTTTGTCCCTGCATTAAGTCAAATAATATTTTTTCGTCACTACCTTCACGCCAGAGGTATTTGATGACACTAAAACAAAGAAAACTGTACTTGAGAAGCGTTAGAAAAAATATTTAATTATCTTGTTTTTTTTTACAAAAAATCTTTGATTAAAGATTTCTCTGAGATTTACGGTTTCTAGCAGCAAATATTTTTTTACTACAATATTAAGACCCTGTTTATACCATAAAAGAGAAAAAAACAGGTGCCATCCCCCTGTAGTGGTGGCCAAACCCTGAAGTATAGTTAAAACTCTTGAGAAATCGAAAATCAATGATGAATTTGTACAAAAAACATCTTGCCTTAAAAGTGAAAAAAAGTTATGACAATCTGTAATAAAACACCATTATTTATATAGTTTTAAAGATTCATACCTAAATTATGCGAATCTATCACTTTCATTAAGGTAATTACCTTCACAAAAAAAATATGGACTTAGTAACAAAAGTTGCACAGAGAGCGTCGAGAACTGTAACATACACCAGGAACGGAGATCAAGTTTCGACTACCTGTAAATATTTATACAAATACAAATACAAATGTGACAACCAGCAACAGGCTCTGGGCCCAACTGGGCTGGTCCTAGTCAAATTATAGACCCCAATGAAGATCAATGGCCCTCTTAAAACTATCTACTCCCTTGCTCCTTACCGCCTCTTCTGGTAAACTATTCCAAGTTCCCACTACTCTGCTAAAATAGTAATTTTTCCGAATTTCCAGGTTAGCCTGAGATTTAAACAGCTTATAACAATGACCCCTTGTCCTGCTTTCCGTGCAAAAATTTAACCCTGTAACATCTTTCATTTTGATAAATTTAAACAACTGAATCATGTCCCCTCTGGTTCTCCTTTGCTCAAGACTATACATATTAAGCATTCTAAGTCTGGAATCATAGTCTAAATTAGAAAGTCCATTCACTAACCTTGTAGCCCTCCTTTGTACCCTTTCCAATAAATTAATATCTTTCTTAAGATAAGGAGACCAAAACTGAACAGCATACTCTAAATGAGGTCTTACCAAACTTCTATATAAAGGCAGAAGAACCTTCTTAGATTTGTTTGAAATAGATCTATTTATAAACCCAAGCATCCTATTGGCTTTGTTACTAGCTATGCTGCACTGTTGACTAAACTTGAAGTCTTGATTTATTAAGACACCTAGATCCATAACATTTTCTGCCTTACTAATGACTGAACCCTGTAAATAATAGCTTGTATGCTTATTCCCATGACCTAAATGCAGCACTTGACATTTCCCAACATTTACTGCCATGCCCCATTTGTCTGCCCACTTAGTAATATGATCCAAATCCTCTTGCAGCTGATTTACTTGTTCATCATTTTCTACAACCCCCATAACCCCATTTAATGGCATAGGGCCCAAGGGTGGGGATTGTTGGGATTGTTTTCAACAGTCATTTGAAAAAATGACTTTTGGCCGCCTAAATCGTCGAAATCTACTTATGTGCGACGTTACCTATTGTCGGACTAGTGATAAAAACATACCAAGCAGGTTGGTATTTCTCACATAAAAGTTGTTTCAAAAATGTTATCCTTTGAATCTTTTTATTAGCTTTGGGGAAATCCTCAATTATTTTTTCTTTGTCTTTATCAATACCATCAGAAGTAGGTATTAAATTCAGTATGAAAAATTTTTTTGATGTTATACATGTGTTATGGGCTTATGCATGAGCTCTAGGTTTGGCTCCCTCTTTTGGTTTGTAAAATTGTGGCATTTCTCTCAAAGTAGTCTTAAATAGAAAACAAACTTGAAATATATGTTTTACATTATGAATATTGCTTAGTGTATATGTGTTTTATTGCATAGTAGTTTATGTTTCTACATTGGAGATATTAGATGTAAAATAAAAAAACCGGAACTTTAGTGAGCAGACATTTTAAAAAGAAAAATTCAAGTAGGGTCAGGTGGGGTAAAATGGGTCAGGCTCTTAAAAAAATTCCTTAAAAATAGTGCAAATAATATTTTCTTTCTGCTTTGCCATTTTTATGTATTACACCAGGCAATATTTTATATACAAAATAAGGTGCAACTTCTACTTTAAAGTTACAGATACTAGCAATTAAGTGTTTTTCTTAAAAATGCTTGACTGATCATTATAAAAACTTTTGATTTAAAGAAAGTGAAATGGAAATACACATTAAGTTTTTAACCTACTGCTTAAAGCACATTTTCAGGAATAAATTCTTAAAATGTTGAAGACAAAACAGCAAAAATGAAATTTTCAGGGATATTAAAACATGCGTGGGGTAAAATGGGTCATTTTTCGCATTCGATTAACCTTAGCATATACTAAAGAGCTAATTATATTTTTTGCTTAATAACTCATGTTTTGTTGTCATGTGTGTATGTACTAATTTAAAACAAGCAATATATTGCTTTGTCAATCTTTTGATACACAAATATATAAACTTATAGTGCAAAATAATTAAATTGAATCCAAAAGCCAATATTAAAAGCACAGCTTTTGTTTGATGAACTTCCTTCAGAAAACGTTGTTAAGTAGTTAAGCAAAAGTGACTTATTTTCACCAAAGAAAGAAGCCTCAGCAACCAAATCATAGAAAAACATTCTACAGAGCTGAATTCAAATAATGCAGTTGAAGGAACGGCACCAACATCTAAGATCTCAACAACAAGTGAGGCTGTTTTTTCGATATTGTAACAAGGGGGAGTCAAGCATGTGTTTTATTTTTATGCATATTTAAACTTCTATTATAAGCCCACTCTCTCCTGTACATCAATAACCAAAAGTAAAGAAAAAAAAGTAAAAGATAACAAAAGAGAAAATTACACACATGCAGAAAGGAACTTTTGAAATTTCAATTTGACAATATTGAAAAGACTGCATACTGAAAGATTCTAGAGATAAAAAATCAATTAAACTGACACACAGACACAAAACTAAATAAATAATAAATAAACCTTTTCTGTAAAAGAAATTGATAACTGAATCAAAGTGCATTGATAGCAACCTTTAACAGTTGTAAAATGGGAACAAGTTAAGTTTTTTGGGGAAAATGTCAAAAAAGTATATTTGCATGCCATCATTCTTCATCACAATGTAGAATAACCTACAATGAAATTTTAAAATACAGTGAAAGTTTTTTGTTTCCGGAGAGAGATGATGGTTTAAATTTTTTCATCGTAAATAGTGCTAGATCTTCCTGGCCCTGAAATAAAGCAAGAGGAAAATATTTCTTTCTAGAAATGCTTATGTGCTAACTGCTTTCTCATTAATGAACACAAGTACAGACTTACTATTCAATAAATCGTGAAATTAAATCCTTTAAAGCCCTGACTCATTTTATCCCACTAGTGACCTGTTTTACCCATGCCAGGAACCCATCCTGGTTCACTTGACTGGTGTCAGTGAACCATCATCTTTTTGCACTGATGATGGGGGCTCATTTATAATAGCCCTGAAATAGCTGTTTGCTAGAGTTTTCTAACTCCTTTTAAACCTTTTATTTCTACTTTTAGACACGTTGTCTTGCATTTTTAACTTCACAGAATATAATTGTCCTTATAATTTTACCCATTTCATATGGCTGCCTAAATTCAAACTTCATTTCATAAATATGAAATCCCTGTACATTTCCGTAACAGCTGATTTAAAAATGCTTTGTTTACCATTAACTTCCAACCATAAAATTTTCATCATTTCTTAGTCAATTGTAGCAAAGATTTAGCAATTTTCCTTGTCATTATATTTTCAACCACCTCTGTAACAACTGATTCTGGATATGTTCTAAACATCTTTACTTCTATAATATTGTAATTGTCTCTCTTATCCTGATTAGTCTGGAGTTAAAGAATATTTTAAAACAAATACTTATTTTGTCATCTGTGCAAAATTTTAACCAATCAACATCTTTCTTTCTAATAAATTTAAGCCATTAAACCACTTTAATTTTTGTTTTCTTATTCTCCATCAAGTCTCATTATGGGCTGTGTAATTTATGCCTTCTCTATTTCACTCAATATTAATATCATTATTATTTTGTTATTATCATTGTTTTTAATGTTGTACATTCTATATGTAGACAAAGATAGATAACAGTATTTCTTTTCCATAATGTATTGACAAATAAACATACTTCAAGCTTTGTTGTATCATACTTTGATGCAAAATACAGTTATTATTTTTGTGCTATTCCGCTCTCTCTTTGCTTGTAGTGTGCATCTTTTGAGAGTTAGTACATCTGGATACAAAGTTTTCATTTAAAATGTAAAAAAATAATATTTGAAGTTATTACTTTTTAAATTTTTAAATGGCTCGTAGTCTTTTTTTTAATCTTTCATTTTCTTTAATCAGCAATAAATATCACTCATTAAATGCTGTATTGTTATATTTTATTGCATCAATAATATCAATACTTATTCTACAAGTATATAATGACTTAACTTTCATTTAAGGAGACAGATGTTAAAGTTCCAGGTTGTTGGAAATCTGATAACTTGACTGAAATTAAACTTGCTGGAAGAAGGGGTAATTATGTTTCATACAGCTGTGTTTATCTGATTTTTCAAAATTTTTGTTTAATTTTTGTTAAATAATAAACTAGTGATATGCTCTAAATTATAAACAATGTTCTGTAACATTTATATTTTTTATGTCTGAGAGAAATCTGAGGAGTTGTTGATTTTTAACTTGATTACTTTCCTTAATTGCAAAAAAATTGGAAAAGTAACACCCAATCCCCTTTTTCTCAAAATCAAACCTAAAAACTTCAAGTAAAGAGGCGTGGGGTGTAGTAATAGTCAATGCATTTTGGGTGTTAATCAAGAGTATAAAAGATAAATGGAAAGTCAACAGTAATTAAAATTACGTTTCAAGTATTAATATTGAAGAATAATTAAAAAATTAGTTAGTAAAAACTTGTTATAAAATTCTAGAAGTTATAGCATGAGGGCACCATATTTTTTTTACCAAAAACGAATTATGCACCTAAGTCAGCAAAGTTCCACTGATTTAAATTTAATTGAGTAAGAACTATGTACCATAACTCTTACAAAAGGTCACTTTTTTCAAACACAACTCTACATTATTTGCCATCTCAGAGGCTGAAAAAATCTCATACATAATTAAATGAATCATCTATTTCTGATCTAAATTACTTCATTTACTTTATTTATCTGTTTTTGAAATATTTATTTCTAAACTTCATGCTATTTTTAAAGCAATGTGTTTTCAAAATGGTGTCACAATAAATAATGGATAGAATTTCACAGAGTTGTAACCAAAATATGCGTGGGCAAAAATAAATTTATTGTGAAAAAGTGCAATATTATAAGTTAATTTTGCAAAACATATGAACACAAAGAAAATGACTTTGCGCTTGCATTAATAGGCATCTAGTCAAGGTGTATTAAATAAAGCACTAGAACCAGTATTTCCTTGTATCTTGCAAGATTAAAATGCATATATATTATTTACTTCTTTTCTTAGAAAATATAAATATTTACTTGGGGAGCTTATGCTCCAATTTTGTGCGGTTCAGAAACAGGGTAGAAAGGTACTATCTAAATTACAAAAAATGAAGCAAGGCATTTTTGCTATTTTGCTCCAATATAATTAGAACAAAAAACAATGCACAATCTGGGAGATCATCCAAACATGGCAATGTTAAAATTTTATTATAAATCATATCCAGCATGCACAAAATTTTGTTAAAGTCAACAATATATTGTCTTAATGGACATTATGTCCCTCAATAAATGCATCATTAGCGTTTTAAAAAACTTGTGTTCTTTCCAATGCAAATTATAATACAAAATTTTCACTTCAAATTAAAAAAATTATAATATTTACCTCCTAAAAATTAATTTTTAAGACGTCATAACTGCATTTTGAATTTAGCTTCCAACCAGAGATGAAACATATAGAGTAGGTTGAAAGATACGTCAACACTTTTTAGCATTTTGCCAAAGCCAAAACCAATGCTAGCATTTTTGGTAGAGAACTTTTAAGCTCAGCTTAAACCCTGCTAAATCCTAAATGCTTTGCTTTCAAATTTTCCTGCTTTTGTGTGCTAGTTTAAAAACTAATTTATAATATAGAAAAAAATGTGACGATTTTGTAATGAAAAATAAAAACAGTAGTAATTTATATGCTTGGTGATTTCATTGCTATGAATATTTGAATTAAACAGAGATAAATTTTCCCAGCTCCTTTGACATCTGTGCAGTGGTGGCAGACACATGAAGGTCAACACATTGCTGTGATCGGCAGTGAGGTGCATACTTTTATTGTTCTTTTTATTTTATGGATATTAAACTTATTTGTCTTTCTTTTTTTGTTTTGCTATTTTTTTCCTCTCAAACCTTGTGCCCCATCTTTTAACATTATATGAAAAAAAAAACTATTTCCACCCCCTTTTTAAGCACTTATTATGTATTTCTCATTAAATTAATTAAAAAATATCATTTTTTTTTTCATTGAGTATTGAATCAAAAGATATTGAAAAGATTAATGAGAGATTCTCTACTTGGCATTTTTTCTAGTGTTATAAAAGTATGATTGCAAAGCAAATAAGTTAATGTTGTTAATGCAACTTCTAGAACATAATTATTACCAAAATATGTATATGTATATATATATATATATATATATATATATATATATATATATATATATATATATATATATATATATATATATATATATTAGGTCAATCATGTGTGTTCATCTTCATTTGAAACAAGTATGCTATTAAGGTTGTGTATTACGAATATTGCTCTTCTTTTCTTTTTCTTCATTGTTAGAAAATTAAACACTGAAGCTTGTGGGTTCATTTTTTTAATACATGAAACTTAATTTAAGTTCATAGATTTATATTATTACAACCAAATTTCAATTATAATTTATTTTATCTTATTTTTACTTTTTGTGTTTGATTTTATGACTAAAGAATATCTGAAATGACGTTTTGTTGTTCCTTTAGTAAAATATTTTTGTGTTCTTGTCCTTTTTTTTCAATGGTGAAACTGATTCTTAAAATTGTTTTATTTGGTTCAAACTTAGTGTGTTAATTCCTTTCTTCTTAAAGTCTTAGTTATGTAAAATTTAAAGTACATTAATTATTTATTAATAAATGTCTAATTCAGATCTCTATTTCTATTAAATGATTTTATGTATGTAGAACTGACAGTTTATATTTGAATATTTAGTTTACATGTGAATTGTTCAAAAGTTGCATATATGCAAAACATTACTACTTTAAAGATGTGTCTGTTTAAAAGCACTGGCTTCTCTTAGGAAATAGAGCTGTTGCTGCTCCTAATAATATTGTGTTTTTTTACACCAAAATTTAGTTTTCTGGTCTTTTTTTCCCTCCAAAACTTATTTTTGCTGCTTAGGAAGAAAATTTTCTGTCAAAAATAGATATTTTGCTGCTCCAAAATTGTATTTTGTTTTCCTAAACAAAAATTTTGTTGCTCCAAAAATTTAGCTGCTCAAAATAAAGTTTTGCTATTCTAAACCCATATCTTTTCGATTCTATCAGACTCAAAGCTTTTAGTCTTCTGGCAACTTATCTGGGTACTTCATGACCAGTCTGTCCAAGTAAACATATATATGCTCAAGATTTGCCAGTCATTTGGGTTTCATCTAAAGTATCAACTTAAGTGTCCATGAGAAAATTATGTTGAATTGTTTTTCACTTCGTTTCTCTGTAATTATTCAGTTTAAAGTTCAATATAGAAATATTCTTTTTGCTCTTTTTTTCTTCTTTTTTATGTCCTATTTTTGCTACCTTTTTGTTCACAATTCTTAAGTGTTTCCTCAATAAAAACCTTTTTAGCTGAAAATTATTTAAGTATGACACCTAATGAATGAAAACGATGGGTTAGACATTATTTTCGCAATAGCTAATAGCTTATTTTTTGCATTATCAAAGCTCTCTTTTTGAGTGATTTATTTAACTATTGAGAAAAAGATAAAATTAGAAATGATTTGGAATCAAGGACACGTGTTAGCTAATGTTGAAAAAATTTATCTAAACCCTTGCTTTAAAATATATAACTTCAGCACGGTATTATACCTTAATCCCTGTAAAGTCCTTATTTGTATTTTGAAAGGTATGAGCTGTGTTAGTTGTGTATTATATTGATGAATAAAAGAGAAGTAATTTGTTATGTCTGACAAACTATTATTTAAAAAATTGTATTAAATGCTTAAGATATGCAGAAATAATTAGATATGTTGAAATATTTAGGAAAAAGTAATGCAGTTAATTTAGAGTTGTAAATACATTTGCTAAAGTGTAAAACAGTTGACTTACATTTGGGAATTTGCTTTGATGCAAAACATTTAGCCTTTCACTTGTTATAATGTTTTTTTTTTTTTTTTTTGCATAGTTGGGAGAAATTTCATTTATTAATCTTGTCAATAAGAAAGAAGTTGGTGGAACATATATAACAAGTGGAATATCATCATTAGATATACTTTACGATGAAAGTCATGATACAACTTATTTATTGGTAAGATTTATAGTTGTTTTAAGTTGTATTTTTATTATATTGATAAATATATACATTTTTAGTTTTAAGTAATGAAAAACTTCATGTTTATTTTACTTGAGCTTTCATGTGTTAGGTGTTGGCCTGATATCAAAACTTGACTGTTGGAATCCTGTATTAAAATTGTTTTTAATTGTGTACAGTTGTTAAAGTACATATTGTGAAGATTGTTGTTACAAGGTTGCCACAGGCTACTTAAATGCTACTTTTTTTGGCTTTAGGCGACTTTGGAGACTTTTTTTAAGCACAAACAGGCTAGAAAGCAACTTATTTTCACTGGAGCTACTTTTTTGGAGACTTCATTTTTTTCCAAAGCAAGTTTTCATTCGAAAATCTTCATTTTTTTTTGCCCTATTTGATTTTATTTATTAATTTGAAACCCATTATTTTTTTCTTTCTTTGCCACCTAAAAAAAAGAACATTCCTTTGCATTAGATTTTTGAATGGTAGTTTTTGCATAAGCTTCCAGTTGAACAGTTGAAATATGTGAAAGTTGAAGTAACTCAGGGATTAATATTTTTTAAATTTATGATTAAATGGAGGAAAATTATACAAAGTGATATAAATTAAACAGGGGTATAAGAGGTATACACTTTAAAGTTTTTCTTTTTTTTAAAGAGCTCATTTATGTGTAATTTTCAAGTTTGTGTGATCTTCTACCTCGCAAAAAATAAGAATCCTTTTGCACAATTTTTGGGAAGCTTTTTTTTTTTTTTTTTGAGTATGCATCAAAACTTTGTTAAAAGCCTACATAAAATTTCTTCTAATTTTTATTGAAACTGTCATTTAAAAATTAAAAAAACTCATTCATTTAAAAATTTAACTGGCAATCATTTTAAGCATGATTATTCACTTGCCGCAAAAAGTACTGAATCGCTGATTTTGTTTCATTTGTTGTCAAGTTTTGTAATATTAGCATTATATTTCTGATTTTTTTCAAAGAACAAAATGCTAGTTAACATTATGATTAAGAGCTCTATGTCTCCACTTCAGATTTCTATCACAAGTCCTCCCTCACACCATCTCATGTTACAGAACCAATATGTGGAGATAGGGCCGTATTGAAGTGGTGGATTTTTAGGGTTCCTTCCGAAATTTTTCAAAACTCTTTAAAAAATGCTTTTTATAGTTTCTCACTGAAAAAATTATAGCTGTTTTGTTTTAGTTTTCTTATTTACTTTGAAACTGCAATTAAAAAATGAAATTATCATTATTGAATAATTGTACAAATTAAGTGTTTTTTCTGCAGTAATTATTTTTATTGTAGTTATTGCAGCCATAACTTAACAGTACACCTTTCCCTGCAAATTTTTGATGCAAAAAAACTCCAAAATTCTTCAAATTTGCAAGTACTAATTTTTAACACATCTTATAAGTGCCCCCCCCCCCGCCCCGTGAAATAGAAATTTTAAAAGTACTCCTTCGAATGCACACACATGAGTAAGTCCAGATTTTTTTTCTTCATTGAAAATATGAGTCTTTTTTTTTTTTCCATTCTTCATGTTAATACCCTTTTAACCTCTACTGTAACAAAAATCAACAGAATATAGAACATGAAATCAAATTTTATTGACTTTATAGGTTTCATAAGAAATAGGTTTGGTAAAAAACCCTCCCTGAAACTAAGTTCTGGTTACGGCCCAGTGTGGAGCATTACATTATAGTCATCCAGATTAAATCATACCAGTTTGACACCAGAGTGAAATAAAAAAAAAGTAGCTAAGGTTAGGGAAGAATATTAAAAAATGTTAAAACAAAAGAAAGTGAGCAAAAAAAAAAAAAAAAAGCTGAACTCTAAAAGGGTAGGTAGTCAAGAAATCAGAGGAAAAAAGCAAATTAGTATCAAGTTTCTGGCAAAAGTACTGCTGTACTTTCAAAATCCTAGTTAATGTTTAACTTGTTCTTGCAACAAAAGACCACGTAATTTTTTACACTAATAATGTTGCTTTACTGCATCCTCGTAACAGCTACTGGCAGTATTTTATTTATAATTTGTTTTATTTATATTGATTTTTCATTGTATTCTCATCAAAATAATTGAACAGAATTAACTAGTCATGGGGAGGGGGCACTCCCTTTTTTAACAAGTTTTTGGCAAAAATTTCTTTTTTTTTTTTTTTTTGTAATTGCACATTCAGTTTAACCCATTAATGCCTGACATTTTATTTTTCAACGATACTTTGTATACTGGTTACAAATAGTGTTTAATGGACAGGAAAAATAGTTAAAAAATTATCATGTAAAAAATAAATTTTTTATTTAAGAAAGAAAAATCGTCCCTAAAAAGGGACGCTAGGCACCAGAGGGTACATACTTTTTTACCAAATTTTTTTTTCTGCCTACGAAGTAATATTGAAAATGACAATTTATAAGAAGAAATAAAAGCGGCATTTAACATAAACTGAGAAGTAGATTCAAAGAACAAGGAAATATTGGTGTTGTTGAGTATGAAAGTCAGCAAAACATTTGTTCTGCAAACCTACGTATTGCATTTGCTGCATTCCGATAAGGTATTTTACTTCAATGGGTACATCTTACCTGAGTCTTATTTAAAGCAATATAACAACTAGCCCCATAATACCTAACTCAACTCCCTTGAGCTCAATGCATGTAGCTTTTAAAATTAAAATGAAGAGCGGCTACCACAATCTTTTAGAGTGGATCAAAAACCGGTAGTTCCCGATATTTGATGCATGGGATCTTTTTCCCTATGCAACGTTTGTATTGAGCAACCATATATATTTGGTTCATCAATTTCAATTACTTTCTTTTCGCTGTTGGACAATCGCTTAGCCTTTACAATAGGATAAACTCCATGAAGATTCAATGCAATAGAGTTATGACATTGCTATTATTCCACCGAACCAACGTAATATTATTTTACCTGTCATCGACATTTATTCAAAACTTCCTCTCTTTTCTTTTTTTGAACAACGTAACTTCAGTTCATGAGCATTTTTTAATCCGATTCTTGCACAAAACCTTGCTGAGACAAATAATCACGTAGGAGCGCAAGAGAAGTAAATAAATTCTCACAGTAGAGATCAAAATTGGCATGCTCAGGGAATTCTGAAATTAAATCTACAACCCCCCCCTTTCCCAAACAACAGACACATATGCAATCCTTGAATTCTTCACATCAAGGTGAAATGCTAAGCTTCTGAAACAGCTTAGGGCTTCTCTCCCCCCCCCCCCCCCAACAGTCAGACTAAACAATAATAAACACCTAAATGCATAATGGAAAAGTAATGAAATATAAGGAATAATTAGTGTTTTAAAGAATTACATTTTTGAAATAGCTTTCTTACAAAATTTACCTTGAGTTTTTTTTTTTTTTTTTTTTGTAATTAAAAAAAAAGAAGAGAAAATATTTAAAAACATTGTATAATTAAGTTTATATATATTAATTAATTTAATTTAATTAGATTTTGAAAATAAAATAAGTTTTAAAAATGACAATTATTATCTGTTTTTCAGTCTAAAAACATTTACTAACTTCTTTGATATAAATTATAGATTCTAAGCAAGAACTCAGCAACGGTTAAACAATGCAGCCTTTGGTGCCTAGCGTCCCTTTTTAGGGACGTTCTTAAATTGCTATAAAATCCTAAAAAATTTAAAATTTACAAAATTGCAAAAAAAGGTAAACTAAAACATCGATCAAAGTAGCACATATATCAAACACAGATAGATTTACTTGTTAATAACTTTAAAAACTTAGCTTTTTGTTCTTGAGATTGCGAACGATGAAATTTTTGATATATTTCATAATCAAATGGCTACAGATCACACTTTACAGCGGTTATGTGCTGCAATCTGTTAATACAGAATTGAAGCAATACCAAAGTAATAATTGAACACAATTATTTGGTTGAAATGTTCATTTTTGGAAAATTCAGACACACTTTTCGGACCGTCCCTAAAAAGGGACGCTAGGCATTAATGGGTTAAATTCCTCAGTAAAACAGATGGGGACTTTTTACAAATGTTAAATTTTCAGCTGTACTATTTATTTCTTACTTCATTTATCTGATCATGACTACTGTTTTCTTGAACCTTTTTCAATTTTGGGGACTACTTTTTTTGCAACTTTTTTAATTTTGGGACTACTTTTTTGCAACTTTTTTATATGTTTTTAGTTACTTTTGCTACTTTTTTAATGAATTTTTCCTGTGACAACCTTGTGTTATAAATGTATTTTTTTTCAAATAAGAAGTGAAATGCATTTCAAAAATAAATTCTTAATGTGGCTTATTTTTTAGCAAAAAACCTTTTCAAATTTTTGTACGATACCATGGGTTTCTTATATTCTATAGTGTGTTTATTGCATGCATCTGTTTCGTAATTTTCATGCTCCAGAATTCTTCGTTGAGTATAAATTTTTCATAATTCCTCAGAGAAATATTATTTTAGATCACTGGAAGTAATCAACAACAATGGCGTTTATTGCTGGAAGAAAAGAAGTCAAATTTTTACTGGCCTTTTAATTCTGAATCGGAACTAACTCAACATAATGCTGGAGCCAGCATACCTCTGTCTGATAAATCATCTTTACCAGGTACCTATCAAATTTGAATTTTTAAATATTTTTATCCATTATTTAATTTCATACAAATTGTGTTTTTAGTTTTACACTTTTCCTTACAGTACACAATGTAAAAATATATTTTAATTTATTGATTCTAGCTAAAGATGCACATCAGTGATTTGCAAAATTATTCATAATTCCATTATCTTGATCCAAAATGATTTAATTAAAAAAAATAGTTGAATGATATTTTGCTTTTTTTGAAAAATTTTGAAATTGTGTAAATTTATATTCCCAATTTAGGTCCTCTTAAAAATTAGAAAAGCATGATATTCTCTTTTAAAAGTACTGCATTACTTCGTATTTATCTGTAATACTTTTTTTTTTAAATTTCAAGAATGTTAGGTTGTGTTGTGTAGTAAAATTTTAATTAAACTGACAAAGTACTAGACTTCATTATTTGTGCATCTAAATATGCAGTTTATGTTCATAATAAAGACATAATTAAATGAATAGTAATATTTTATCTGTTCAGTTAGAGGCAAAAATTTCAATTGTCAATATATTTATAGAATGTATCTGGTTTATAAGTCTTAATGTAAGCTATCTTGAGTCTATGTAGCTTAACTACATTAATTTATACTTGAAACTTGAGTTTTCTCTTAACGAAGAGATCAATTCCTATGATGCCAACACAATGGTTGAAATTTTCAAGTTTGCTGAAAAGGGTAGTTTTACAAAATCTGGTATAGAAAAGTATTTTTAAAAGCAAGCCTAAAACATATTTATATGCTATTTGTAAAAGAGAAAAAATTACTTGCTTTCTTGCTATTTACTTTCTCATCTTCACTGTTGCTATGATATTTAATGTTTAACTTTCAATGATCTTCATTAATTCTTCCCCCATGAGATACACGTTACATGATTTGAAATTGTTTTTCTATATATCACTGGAAACCTCACATGTGATTTAATGAAGCTGGTCTAAAAATGCTGTAATTTTTCCTAAAATTTCCACCCATTTTTTTTTTTTTTTACTCTTTAAAGCTTAAGCTTTCTCCAATCCATGTTTATGCAGTTTAGAGTAATAACAAGAAAAATTGGATTTTATAAGATGGGACAGCAGATATGACAACTTCAAATATACTTTGGACAGGGCAGTCTGAGCATGTGGAGGAAGGGATTGCTCTGAGTGCCAAGATATGAGAGACAATAGACTAAACTATCATTTTTTTGATAAATACTTGGCTGTTGCAGAAGCCTACAATAATTCAAGTTGTTAAAATTTATTTATTTTACTGAACCGTAAGACATAAATTTAAAATGTAGCAAGTATTTAGAATATTATTTCTAACTACAACATAACCTCAATAATCCAGACTAATAGTGGATTCAATTAATCCAAATTAAAGAAAGTATGGATTAAACAAAATAACTTATAAATTGAGCCAAGTTACATATGCAAAATATTGTGCACAGTAAAAATTGTATTTTCAGCTTTAGAGAATGAAGTACAAAACTGCATAAGAGAAGATTATAAAAATACATGACAAAAATATAAATTGTTGCCTACGAAAATTCATTCTTGCACTAACTCTATTTTTATTTATACAGCATATACTTCCACATGGCTGTCTGAATTAAGCAAAGTCCGATTTAATAGGATATGGATTAATGAGAGTTTACTGTATGACCAACGCTAACTCATTGTAACACAAAACTAAACCTAATTATAGTATGACAGATTAGTCCCAAATACAAAACACTATGGTAAACATCTGCCAGTATAGAAGCCAAACCTCATTACAAAATACTTTAGAGATTCTTGCTAGGAAATTCAAGTTGAGTACTTAAAGTACAGTAAGTTAGTACATGTTAGACCAACACTAAAATGTTGAATAAAACAGTGCAAGTGAAGTCTGCCAATTAAGAACTCACTTATGATTAGCTATCTATTTCCATTTTAATCTAACTGGGCTCATAATGACATTACAGCAACATCCACCATTCATGCAGACGTGAATTGGCTCAATAGCCACTGACTGTACCATTCTTACCTCACATTGCTTCATGGACAAGACATGACTTCCTCTTATTACGATATGTGCAACAAATTTGAGCAAACTCAGTTTGCACTATATGCATCCATTTAGACAAAAACATACAAACTGCTCTTAGAACATTAGCATTTCATTGTTAATGAAGATAATATAAATTTCATCCAGTAAGAAGTGGGATATTTTACTTAGTATTATTGCATTTTGTCAAACAAGAGGGCACTGCCTCTTTTGATATTTCACTGAATGAGCATCATATGCTTCATGAGATTCTTTTAATTAAAGCTTGCTACAAGAGGCTTAATTTGCTACACATTAGGCTAAAATTCCATTGTTTTACTAATTTGATTTTATTATTTTTTTAACTTGTTATGTTTTTTTATCTAATATTATATCTTTGTTCAATTTTTTTATTTTAATCAAATATAGATTATGTATGTAGATATTTTTATTTGTGTATTTCGTGAAACAGATGAAAAAAGTGGAGAGCAGAGGCCTCATCGTTTGTCAAAATTTGAAAGTGGAACATTTTTAACCCCACAATGTGGTGATGGTAGAAATCTTGTTTCTGCTTACAACTCATCTTCTCACCTACTTCAAGTAAGTAATTTTTGCATCAAAACTAGCAAGAATAGCTCAAAAGCTGTTTCTTTAGCACAAAAATTATTTTTATATGCATCTTTTTCCTATCAAAATAAACCTTGTGGAATAAAATTGTTTTTCAATGTTCAAAAGCACAAATAAGTATGATTCAAAAGTTATTATAAAGGTAAACATGTTTCAAAGCCCTCCTTTTTGAGAGAACAAGAGCAAAAGGCATGTTTCAAAGACCACTTATGTACTAGACCTCCTCTGTCAGTACCTAGCACATAAGCGGAATGACAAATGGATTAGGTGAGTTTTAATACAAAAGAAACAAGATTTAGATTCAGGTATCAATGTGGGAAGCTGTAATTGTACCTAGAGAAATTAGAAATGCAAATGGGTTGATGGTTTTAAATTTGTATCTTCTAATTTCTCTACATCTAATCATGGCTATGTACATGCTGATACCTGATTAGTCTCAATCTTGTTTCTTTTGTATTCAAACTCTCCCAGTTCATTCTTCATTCTACTTATGTGTTAGGCGCGAAGGAATGACACGTGTTTAAGCCCTTCATCATTAAATAAACAATTTATTTTGTTACATTTGTCTTTTACTTTACTTACAACTTTGAATCTCTCTTGGCATAAATTTAGTTTTATTTTAATTTAATATATCTAAATTTAAACTTAATTGTTTAATTGTTGCAACCACAAGAAATCTCCTTTAAATTGAAGTTGTCACTAGACAAAATGCCAACTATATTAAATTTTATCGTTCTGTGTATTTTACACATGTTTAAGTAATTCTCCAACCATGCTCAGCCGAAAGATTTTTTTATATTTGAAATAAGTTTTTGTGATATTTTAAATTATAGATGAAAGTTTTAAGGAAAACTGGAATGGGTTGTGACTGACAGGATGTTTCACATTGCCTCTTATGCCCAAGTTCAGATGTTCATACGGAATCTCTTTGGGTAGTTTTTCAAAACCCAAAATCATCAGCATCCACGTTATATGATTATGCATTATGCTAAAGATCCTTTGAGCGTCTATTGGTTTAGACCCTTGGGGCTTGGTTTGATTCTACGTACACTTTTGTATTTTAAGAGCTCAGGTGCCTTGATCTGGAAGGAATTAAAACATCAAAAGTTTTAAATGGTGATGGCAATTTGGTGATAGTGGTACCAACTGAAAGAACGTAGTTCCAGGGAATGCATTAGGACTGCACTTGGTGAAGAGCTCGTATGCCAGTCCAACGAAAACAAAAATCGCTGTGGAATTCCAGTGTATATACTAATTAAAATACAAGTTTATTTTTCATGCAAATGCTGTGCTTGTTTCTTCTTTTCTTACTATTTTAATCTATTTTTCCAACTTGTGTTTGCATAAAACAAATAAATTTTGGTATGGAGTAAAATAAAAATATGTAAAAAATAAAAAAAAAGAAATATTGCTTATTGTTTGAAATGGCTTTTCAAAGTATTACTTTCTGAACTTACATTAAGTAATGTGTGTTGAATATTCAAAATTAAAACCATCTTGCTTAATCGAAAGTACAGTACAGAACCTTTTATCCGGGAACCAAAATACCGGGAAACCAGAAAACCGGCAACATTTTGTCGATTTTTCCGCCACTTTTTAAAATACGCATTTTCGGCAATTTCTAAAAAATGAAAAGCTTTTTTTGTTTTTCTTTTGAAATACCCAAATGAATATGAACGGTTTCTTCATAAATACCATATAAGTGGCATATAGCTCAGAAATTTTTAATATTGTAATATCTATAAGCACTTCTGGATCGTTTTCTCTTCAGGATGAATTTATTTGTTATACACTGCTCAAAACAATTAGGGGAGCACATGGTTTTAACAAAATTACGCAAATATGTATACCAATAA
Source organism: Uloborus plumipes (assembly GCA_038373865.1). Taxonomy (NCBI): domain Eukaryota; kingdom Metazoa; phylum Arthropoda; class Arachnida; order Araneae; family Uloboridae; genus Uloborus; species Uloborus plumipes. The sequence goes on from JAXGGA010000644.1 coordinate 152,101, forward strand.
GTAACATAAAATGAATCGTTCTTAATTCAAAGCCTACCAGGAAACGGAATAAGATAATTTTATGAACAAATTAAAGTTAATGAGGCCAAAAATCAGAAAAAGAAGATAAGTGCGGAAATCGGGATGTTGCAGAAGCGTCCGTTTTATTGCCGTAACTGTTAAATTCTATAGCGCAGTAGTTTTTTTACATTTTTTTCTGGAGACAAGGTTACTTGAGAATGTCTCAACAACGTCATTTACTGGAATCCATGCCATGGCATGTTATAGGCAGGCTGGAATCCGGGTAAACACAACGTTGTGTCGCGAATGATGTTGGAGTCGTCAGAAGTGTTGCAAGGCTGTGGAAACGATTCCAAGAAACAGGAAATGTTTGACATCGATCAGGGCAAGGTCAGCCATGCTCCACTACAGCAACGGATGACCGGTATATACGGTTACAGGGTTCCCACAGTCCTTAAAAGTCCTTAGAAACTCCTTATTTTTCATTTTTCAAAATAAGGGCCCTGAAAAGTACTTATTTTTGGCTCAAGGTCCTTAAAATTCCTTCCAAGCCCTTATTTTTTAATTTTGCTAACAATTTAATGATTTAAAATTGCTAACAATATTGTAAAAATATTCTTTTAATTTCTCAAGCATGACCTTAAAATATCTACCTATCACATCCGTTTGGTTTAACTAATTAAGAATAATTATTTTTTAATCTTAGCTTTGAATTTTAATGATAAATGTTTTTGCAATATTTTTCTAAGGACAAAGGCTTGAAGTCGAAAGTGTGTTTATGTAACCGATAAAATGTATGTATATTTGATTATACTTTCGAGGTCCTTAATTGTTTTTAAAAAAGTCCTTATTTTTCGTTTTAAGAAAGGAGTGGGAACCCTGGGTTAACAGCCTGTCGAAACAGAATAGAGAATGCTACGCATCTGCAAAGGCAGTTGCTCTTGGCAATATTACGAAGGGTGTCCAGCCAAACAGTACGTAATGGGCTTCATGAGGGAGGGCTCTGTGCACGTAGGCCAATGGTCTAAATTTTGTTGACCCCACGCAACTGCATGGCCCGAAGAAGACGGACTGCTGAACATAGAAATTGGGAGCAACATGGTTGGAGCCAAGTGCTGTTTACAGGGGGGTTGCAATTCAGTCTGGAGAGTGACAACGGACTTGTTCTGGTATGGAGGGACAGGGGCACTCGAAATAATCCCGCATTCGTTCGTGAAAGGTCACAAAACAGACGAGCTGGTTGGGTGGTATGGGGTGGAATCAGCATAGGCGGACGTACGGGCCTGCATATCATTTGGAATGGCACTTTGACGGGCCAAAGGTATGCAGACGAGATACTGAGACCTCATGTCATCCCTCACGCAGGAGCTATTGGATATTCCTTTGTTTTTCAAAACGATAAAACGATATTGCTCAACCGCTGAGAGCTCGTCTGATGGAGAACATGCTTGAAACTTAAAAAATTACAGGGTATGGAATGGCCAGCGTGCTCTACTGACCTGAATCTAATCAATCATCTTTAGGACATGGTCGGACAATGCATTGCTGAGTGACAAAGGTCGCCTGTTACTGTCCGAGACTTGGAGATTGCACTTCTTGAGGAGTGGAACAGTACTCCCCAAATTCATGTCCATAAGCTTATCGCATCCATACCAAACAGGTGTGCAGCAGTCTTAGCTGTTCAAGGAGACCACACGCCTAATTAAAACACATGCAACATGTCTAAACAGTACCTTTTTTTCATTTTCTACATGTAACCAAAATGTTGCCCAAAATCACCTTTTAATGTTTTTTTCCACATTTTCAAAGAATTCAAGATTAATTCCAAAGTTTTTGGGTCTTTTTTTCTGTATTGTGCATTGATACACGCATACTATCCATTGTATGCCAATCCGTGGCTGTCTTGCATGGTTTTCTTCACTTTTTTGCTTGCTCCCCTAATTGTTTTGAGCAGTGTAGTAACTTGGGTTTTATAAACAATTGGCAAATATCGCTTCATAGCGATCCAAAAAACCGGGAAATTCAGTTATCCGGGATAGCTGTGGTCCCAAACATCCCGGATAATTGGTTCTCTACTGTACTTACATGCTTGTCTTCTTTAGTGTTAGTAGATGTAATGTAAGTTTATTTCTTCACATGCATCACTTCAAGTTTTTATATGAGTGATTCCATACCAACTCACCGAATGGGGGTCGCACGACCGACTCGGATTTTCTTTTAATTTGGCACACATGTTGATCATATGGAGGCATGGAAAAGTCCAAATTGTTAGGTTCCTGCTCCACTTATTTCCTGAGATACATGCCCTCAAAGTTTGTCCGCCACGTCAAAATACTAAAAAAGTGATGTTATTTAATCATTTTTTATAAAAAATCGTACTCATGCAAAATAAAAGTGTTAGATATCTATGGAAACTAGTTACTCCAGGCATTCCGAAAAAAAATACTAGAACGTTCATAATGAAAATTGCCAAGGTACAGGGCTCTTTGAAGTTGTCACCACAAAATCTTGATTTTGCTAAAATTGAGGCATTTATTACAAAAAAGGCAAACAAAACCAACGGTTTTCTCACTTTCTGGTAGTGTCATGGATGCAAGACCTTCCGTCTCAAGACGGATTTCCGTCTTGACGAAATTGGCGAGACGGAGCTCGGGACGGAAAGGAAATGTAATGACTTCTTCTGTTTTTAATTTATTAGAAATTTGTTTTCTCAATGTTTAAAAAAAATCAAATTCATTTGTAGCAATCATTATCCCAATCCATCCACGCATTTTAACATGAATGCTGTAAATATATTTGTAAATATATTTGATTTATATCTTCCCTTGTCGAATCTCGCGAACTCTGAACTTTGCACAGTTTTCGTTTTGTTATGCAACGTGCTGCCATGAACCAGTTTTGGAGGCGTGGCTTTCAGCATCAAGCAGGGCAGTGAAACTTCTTTTAAGTAGCAATGCTGTTACTGCCGTAATATAACTGAACCTGATTGATGTAGACCTGGAGTTGCTCACTATTTTCTGTTTTTAATTAAGCTTCTTCTATCTCCATTTGAAAATTTATTATCTTTTATCGCAAAATTCGATCATCTTTTATCGTAGCTTTATTCTTTTGTGATCCCCCCCCCCTCAACTTAACATGAATATAAATGAAAACCACGTGTTTACTGAAATGTCTGAAGTGGAATGCGCGGTGACTAAGTGACATCATCTGCAGGAGATGAAATGTCTACGCAACAGGAGCAGAGCACATGACTTTGAAGAAGCAACAAAAATTGGATTTTTGGTTAAATCTACAGCCGATTTGAAATAACGATGGGCAACTGCTCCTGCAATTTTAACATGTTACTGTTAAAAATTTACCAAAACAAAGAGCTGGGAGAAGGAAAGAAATGAAAAAATAGTATGTTTGAAAAAACGCCGCTCTTTCCATAGAAAGCCCATAAATTTTCGCTTCCGAAGTTTTAAAGACTTTTGAAAAATGGGTGTTGGGAGGGGGGGCAGAGCTCTAAAAAAGGGGCTCTTGCAAAATAATTCCAAAACAGAAGTTTTGAAAACAATAAATTAGGCGGTCGGTGTGGGAAAGAGTTTCGGAAATATCTTCAAAATTGAAGCGGGCGTGACATTTCGAATTCCCCCCCCCCCTGGGTGGGAGGGGGTTAAAAAATCGGTACTCATTGTGAATGTTTCCAAAAAATTATCACCTGAATGGGAAAATCTTCAGTTCCTCTTGTGTTTCTTTTAAAAATTAATAAATATTCGAAAGAGTACCAAGTTAAAAATATTTCTTCATGAATGCGGTTTCTATAGAGCAAAACCGATCCTGACACCATTAAAAATCGTCTAAATTTGCGGAAGATGCACACAAACTCCTCGGAAAACTACCTGGAAATAGTAACACTTTTCTAGATTCTTGGAACCCCTTGAATTTTTCAAGTTTTCCTTGGAATAATGGCGAATTGAAACTGACTCATCTTCAATCAAGTTTGCAATTGGCTACAAAAAGAAATCATTACGTTTTGATTACTGAACATAAAGAATAATTGGCGCCCAATATAGTCAGTCTCACTGCGGCGCCGCATAAATGACAATGTCGCACCGCCTCGTGAGCTGATACATCATAGCAGTGGTCGGAAGTAGCGCGCTACAAGTAGCGAAACTACTGTAGTAGCTACATCTTTTAGTGGTTTGTAGTGTAGAGCACTACTTTTTAAAAAAAGTAGAGTAGCGAGTAGCGCAATACAAAAAAATAGTAGTTTGTAGCGATTTCTGGAAACTACTTTTAAATAAAATAAATAAATAAACAAATTTTTTAAAAAATCAAAAAAATATAGCGAAGGAAAAAAACAAGGTTTAATTGACTCTGACAGATGCAAATCTTACACGAGTACAGCAGCGGACCCAATGAGAAATAAGAACCATAAAAATATGAGCTGATCTTAGATATATTTCTATTTGTTTGATGTCATTGGTTTATTTGGCATCATAATTTTTTATACTCTTTCAAATAATTTCAATTCTTTCAAATAATTTCAATGTTCCTAAATATTCCCTGGCAAGAAATTAAAAAAATTGAAAGGTGAATTCTTTCAACTTTTGAATCCTTTCTTGTGGCGAATATTTAAAAATTGTAAAATTGATCTAAAAAGGACAAATTTTACTTAAAAAAAAGAGCAAAAAGGAAAAGTAACAAATAATTTCAATGACAATTCCTCGTTCAATTCCATATTCAAATGAGTTAATTTATTAATGTAAACCACTTTTCTAATTTATTCAGTCAATCCTCAAACGGTCCATGCTTTGTAGTTATTTGTTTTTTAAAAAGTAGCGTAGTAGCGACTACAATTCCAAAGTAGTTTGTAGTCGCTACATTTATAACAAAGTAGTTGTAGTTGTAGTTCGCTACAAAATAAATGTAGTTTTTCCAACCACTACATCATAGCTATGGAGCATGATCGTACAAACGAAAAAGAGCGCCATTAGCATATTTTTTGGACAGAGCAAAACTAAAAATAAAAAAGAAATAAGTGAGTGAGGTTTTGAAAAATGGTATTGCTGTTTTCATTTATTTTTGTGTTTTGCAACGTGCGATCTCGTTCAAAGGATTAATTCCTTTTGCGATTACGGTTTTTGCTGATTGTTACTTTTATTCTGAATCAATATGAGTGCAAATTAAGCTATTGAATTACGTGTTGTCTTGTTACTTTCGTTTTTTTTAACGCATCCGTGTTTAGATTTGCGGTAATTCCTTACATTTTTTATGCCACTTGGCTTTTCTTCTGGACCCTTCGGAATTATTATTATTATTATTACACTGCTCAACATTGAAAATGCAACACCAAGAAGGAGTGGTCAGAAATTGATGAAATTTGGTAAGAAAACAGAGACAGCATGGAACAATAAGTGATATTTATTTCAAAATAAATAAGCAAAATTTAGAGCGAGGACCGCGTCGGCTCAGTAAGAAGTAGGACCACCGCGGCCAGCGATGCACGAAGAAACACGTCTAGGCATGGAGTCAATAAGCCTGCGGTGTCCTGAGGGATGGCACTCCATTCCCTTTCAACCATTTGCCACAGTTCGTCCTCTGAACGAGGCAGTGACAGGTTCTGCAAACGGCGTCCAATCACGTCCCACACATGTTCGATTGGTGACAAGTCAGGAGAGTATGGTGGAAAGGAAAGCATCTGTACACCTCGTAGAGCATGTTGGCTGATTCGAGCACTGTGAGGCCGTGCGTTATCCTGTTGAAAAATTGCATTTGGCAGACCCTGAAAGTAGGGGATTGCCACCGGCCGCAGTACATTATCTACATATCTTTGGGCCATCATAGTGCCCCGAATACGAACTAGAGGTGATACGGAATTGTATGCAATAGCGCCCCAAACCATTATGCCACGTTGTCGCGCTGTGGGGCATTCCACAGTTACTGCCGGATTCGATCTTTCGCCACGTCGACGCCACACACGTATGCGATGACTATCGCTGGACAAACAGAAGCGGGATTCATCTGAGAACACTACGGTTTGCCATTCTGCCATCCACGTCGCTCTGGTCCGGCACCATTCCAAACGTTGGAGTCTGTGCTGTGAGGTCAATGGCAGTCTTCTTAGCGGGCGCCGTGATTGCAGGTCACGTGCAACCAGTCGACGGGAAATTTTTCTGGTCGACACAGGAACATCCAGGGTACCTTGCACGTGCTGCAGAATCGACGTACAAGCGACTTGCGGGTCCGCCACAGCTTGTCGGTGAATCCGTCGATCCAAGCGGTCTGACGTCACTCTGGCTGCACCTGCACCCCTCAATGTGGCTACATTTCCTCTTTTCAACCATCTCCGACACAGCCGATGCACAATGCTTGCATCCATGTGGGTATCAGCTGCAATTTGACGTATGGACCAACCTCCCCTTCTCAGTCCTATCACCACACCCCTTGTAAAGTCGTCTATATGCTGGAAGTGTCTTCGTTGAGGACGGCGTGGCATTTCCTCCTATCACACGTATCCTTCGAGACAAAAACCAAATTTCTCCGATAATTAGTCTAGAAAAACCAACATGAACATAGCCCACTTTTCAACTTCATTCTCTTATATCTTACTTCACGTGCGTCAGAGAGCTGCGCATTTCATATCATTTGCATAACTCAGTGACGTGCATCTACGGTAAAATTTGCATGAATTTCCGACCACTCCTTCTTGGTGTTTCATTTTCAATGTCGAGCAGTGTATTATTATTTTTTGATGAAATATGTACGAACCCAGATTTCATCAATTGGAGCTTCAATTCCAAAATAATTCCGAGAATCCTCAACTCTCCTTTTTCTAATATTTTTTTGCGATAGTCTGAATTGCGCTTTTGGGATCGACAGTTTCAAAAGAAGCCTCTGAACCCCATTCCTTCCCTTTACATTACCAAAATGGCCGAGAATCGCGTACCGGCACGCGCGTATAGGTCGATCTCACATGTAAGTCGACCCCCCTACTTTTTGAAGGAAAATCAGGAAAAATCGAAAACCCGCGTATAAGTCGAGGACCGCACTTTTTGAAACATTTTGAAAAGAAGGAAAATGAAATGCACTGAACATTCTTGATTTAAAAACAGCACGATTGTTATTCTTTTTCACAAAAAGAGTTCATTTTTGCGATCGCGATTTTTGTAAATCGGGACCGATCCGGGAACGTTTCACCGCGATTAAAAAAAAAAAAAAACTTTGAAAAAGAAGGAAAATGAAACGCAGTGAGCATTGTTTTGAAAATAGCACGATTGTTATTCTTTTTCACAAAAAGGGTTCATTTTTGAGATCGCGATTTTTGTAAAGGATTTGATTTTACGATCGTGGTTTTTGTAAGGGTTCGATTTTGCGGTTACAATTTTTACTATCTTTTGCTTTTATTTTGCATTATTACAAATCAAATTTTGTGATTTAGCCGAATATTCTGTTTTAAAAATATAAACACCATCCCGCAATTTTCGCGCCGTCAGTCCGTTTATTGCAATTATTTATTCTTTATTTCACAATCAAACCATGCAAAAATACAGAAGAATGTATGAGTATTTACACTTCTTTAGCGTCTGTTTAAAACAGTAAGACTGAATCGGAAAAATCTTATCGTTTTTGAGTGTTTTTTTTCCAAGAGTTATTCGGGAAAAAATTTCTGAAATTCTGCCCCGCGTATAAGTCGACCCCTAACTTTATACTTCATTTTTTGGACTAAATTTCTCGACTTATACGCGAGTACATACGGTATTTAGGAATTTTTTTTTCAAAAACTCCGGGGGAGCCCCGGACCCCCCTCCCGTTCGTATTATTGACATTCATTCAATTTTACGTTTTCGGAGCCACGATGCGATGTAGAAAACCCGCGAAGGACACCCCCCTTTTCTGCACACATAACAAAATGCTTGAAATGCTTCATCTAAAAGAAGGCTCACATTGTTACAAAAAAAAAAAAAAAATCACATTAAGCACAAATATTCAAAAATTGCAAAAAAAAAAAAATATATATACATATCCAAGTAGCATGGGGGGGGGGGGGGCTCAAAATATTTTCCGTCTTGAACACATCACTAAACTTGCACCCATGGGTAGTGTACAGGTCCTCCATGTAAATTGCTACGCAATAAATTTTTTGGGTTTCTTACTCCTTCTTGGAAATAATTTAGCTTAAAGATAAGCCATAAGGCAAAAAATGCGTTTTTGGCCATCTTGGCAGCCATTTTTCTCATAAAGGGGGAGCAGTAGAAACTTTAATTTTTTTTTTTAAACAAGCCCCTGATATGTTAGCTATTCACAGGAAAAGAGTTTACTTTTGGTTATTTCTCCCATTAAGAGATATCCTGCTGACAGTATATGCATGTTTTTCGCGACGACCATATGCTTTTGTTCCCCCTCTCATGGACTTAAAATTAATTAAACCAAAAAATAATGATATATTTATTAATAGCTGTATTATCTACCCAATATGTCATGAAGTTTAATTTATTAAATCATTGAACAATAAATTAGATAATTGATGAAAACAAGAAATAGTATTTCTCTGATGCCTAAGTATTATGCATTCATAATTATACTGCACTAAATGCTTTCTTGAAAAATTAATTAACATAAAGGAGCTCTAAATATTTATATTATAAGCAATACCCAATCTTGTGATTGGGATACTCCTGTTTTTAATTGAAGAATTTCTGGAACATCACATGAATATCAGGAAAATAAATGAGGTCTTTTCGTTTGATGTAAGATATTTTATGACAAATTTCATTTGATGGGCTACTAACTGAGCATGGTGATAAAGAGCTATTAATTTCAGCATCGAATTCCATTTTACCTTATTAACAGTTAAATATTTACAAAATAATTGAAGAATTAAAATTAGTGAAGAAATTAGTGCTTGAAGAATTAAAATTAGTGCAACTAATTTATTCCCATACTGATCTTTACAAAACTGACATGTGTGGAACACTGATAAGAACTGACAAGAATAAGTTTACTCACTAAAATACTAGTTCACAGATACTATAAAGCGTACATTCTATTTTCTACAAAATAATACTGCAACAAAGAACAAGGGTTATAAAGGGGTAGGTACTGAAGAATTTCTTGAAAATCAATTAAAATAAAGGAGCTTCGAATATTTATCTCATAGGCAATACCCAATCTTGTGATTGGATGTTCCTGATTGATGGCTATAAACAGGAGGATACCCTTGTTCTTTGTTGCAGTATTATTTTGTAGAAAATAGAATGTATGCTTTATAGTATCTGTGAACTAATATTTTAGTGAGTAAACTTTTTCTTGTCAGTTCTTATCAGTGCTCAACGCATCTCAATTTTGTAAAGATCAGTATGGGAATAAATTAGTTGCACTCATTTTAATTCTTCAAGCATGGCTTTATATTAAATTATTTATTTAATTATTTTGTAAATATTTAACTGTTAATAAGGTAAAATAGAATTCGATGCTGAAATTAATAGCTCTTTATCACCATGCTCAGTTAGTAGCCCATCAAATGAAATTTGTCATGAAATATCCTACATCAAACGAAAAGACCTCATTTATTTTCCTGATATTCATGTGATGTTCCAGAAATTCTTCAATTAAAAACAGGAGTATCCCAATCACAAGATTGGGTATTGCTTATAATATAAATATTTAGAGCTCCTTTATGTTAATTAATTTCTCAAGAAAGTATTTAGTGCTTTATAATTATGAATGCATAATGCTCAGGCATCAGAGAAATACTATTTCGTGTTTTCATCAATTATCTAATTTATTGTTCAATGATTTAATAAATTACATTTAATGACATATTGGGTAGATAATACAGCTATTAATAAATATATCATTATTTTTTGGTTTAATTAATTTTAAGTCCATGAGAGGGGGAACAAAAGCATATGGTCGTCGCAAAAAACATGCATATACTGTCAGCAGGATATCTCTTAATGGGAGAAATAACCAAAAGTAAACTCTTTTCCTGTGAATAGCTAACATATCAGGGGCTTGTTTAAAAAAAAAAATTAAAGTTTCTACTGCTCCCCCTTTATGAGAAAAATGGCTGCCAAGATGGCCAAAAACGCATTTTTTGCCTTATGGCTTATCTTTAAGCTAAAATATTTCCAAGAAGGAGTGAGAAATCAAAGTTATGCATTGTGTAACCATTTATAGTAAACATCTGTACACTACCAGAAAGTGAGTAAACCTTTGGTTATGTCTTTCTTTTTTTGGAATAAATTCCTCAATTTTAGCAAAATCGGGAAAATCAAATTTTTGTGATGGCAACTTCTAAGAGTGCTGTACCTTAACATTTTCCGTTATAAACATTGCCATATTTTTTTTCTGAATGCCAGGAGTAGCTAGTTTCCGTCGATATCAAACACTTTCATATTGCATGAGTAGAAATTTTAAGAAAAAATTATTAAAAAACGTCAATTTTTTGGTATTTTGAAGGTCCGGACAAACTTCGAGAACCCGTATCTCGGAAAATAAGTGGAGCAGGTAACTTTCCTTTTGGGCTTTTTCATACCTCTATACCATCAATCTGTGTACCAAATTAAAAAAAAAATCCGAGTCGGTCGTGCGACCAACTTTTTTTTTTTTCAGTGAGTTGGTATGGAATCGCTCATATAGTACTTTTAATGAACATACTTTTGTGTTGTTCAATCCTGCTTTCATGTTCTTTTTATGTACTTTTCAGGTTTTAGAGGGTGACTTAGATCAAATGCATCTGTTTTCTTATAAAGTACCCCCAGAGTGTGAAAATATTGTACTTTCTGACAAACTTATATTCACTACAATGAAGGGTCATAATAACTGTAGTCAACAAAATATTTTAAAAGTTATATCAAGGAAATTTTCTGAAATACCATCTGAGAACTCTAAAAAGGTATTATTTAACTGTTATTTCATTTAAAGTATTTTATTTAAATTTTCCTTGAATTTTTGTTCATCACATAAAAAACAAATTAATGATCTCTTTTGCTAATTTTTATATTACAGGTTTTATAATTCAGGTGCTTAGCTTCTGCATACGAAACAAAATTTTATTTGTTTATTTTGTGTTTACTTTTATTCTCCTGAGATTTTGCTCCAATGGGAATTTTGCAAACTATGTCTACACTGCTTGATTTTCCTCATGAAATTGAAGGCAGGAACTTTCATTTTAGAAAAGAGTTAACCTTGAATTAGCGAGCATCTCTTGAAAGACTCAAAGGTTACTTTGTTTACTTTGTACTTATAAAAGGATTTAAGATTTGATTTTTTCTCACCAACAATAATTTTTCAAATCTCTGAAAGTTTTTTTTTTTTTTTCTCTGTGCTATTGCACTAGGTAAAAATACCAACTTTGAAAGGAAAGCAAACATTCATCATTAGTAGCAGAATTGTTGCAGACTGCAACATAACTTACAACTTGATTCAGTCAACATGAGTGTCTACTGATCCTAGTGCTAAAAATCAGAAATCCCCATTGAGAACTTTAATTTTTCCGATGTATCATGTGGCTTTAAAACAGGTTTTAAAGTTGTAAGGGTATAGGATAACTAAGACAGTATTTCTTCTTCTCTTCTTTATAAAATATAGAAAGAACTTTTCCTTGTCAAGAAAAAAAAAACTCAAATTTCAGTTTTTAAATATATTACCTATCTTTCATCATTGAGTCTTCATGTAAATTAAATAACTTCTTGTTATATAGAAAAGTCCAAATTTTTTGATGGATTTTTGCTATCGTACATGAACTACCTTATTAAGGTAAGTGCATTTGTGAGAAAAAATCATTTTGTTGTCCACCCCATTCTTATCGGAAAATCCTGATTTAACAAAGAAAGTTGGCAGTTATGACATGTTTGTTAAATCAAGGTCTGGCTGCATTAATGTTCAATAATTGAAACATTTTTAGTTCCAGCTTTTTCCCCGTTCAATATCTAGGTACAAATATGAATAAATAAAAAAAAACACTTTTGTTCAATACTTTCTTTGAAGTTGGGACATTTATGTTAATTTTTAAGTGCACCTAATTTTTAGCATATTGCATCAATATCACACGTTTATTGCAAAAACTATTTGTTTTTCTTTTTTATTGTATCCAAACAGAAAGAAAGAAAAAATAAATAATTAAATTATAAATTTAAAGTATATTTTTGTATCTGAATGATCAATAAAATTACTCTTTGCAGCTTTTCTTTCATGGAAAAAAAATTATTGTATAGCCAATCTGTCCTATACTTTCAATCGTGTTAAGTCTACAAGTACTTGATATTGATTTTTTTGAAATATTTTTCTATACCTAGGAAAAAAACTTCTGCACTGGTGTCCAAAAGTTAAGTATAATTTGTAAAATGTGCAAAAATGTGACTAAATATCAGTAAAATTGCTCAAAATTACTTATGCAGAATATTTATTTGTAGTGGAAACAGTATGCATATACAAAACATTGTAGTCAATATGCAAAACTTCTGTACAGTGAGAATGAGTTAAAACCAACTCTCTTGGCATAAGGAAAGTAGAGGTTCTGTAATTGGAGTGCAGAGCTGAAAACGAAGTTAAATGTTCAAAAAGTGAGAATGATGATGCAAAGAGACTAAATGTACATGATTCTGAAAGGAAGAATTATTAGAATCTGGACAATGGCAAACCAACTTGTCTTGATTGCTTGTTGTGCTTCAGTGTATAATCTGAAGTCTGTAGCAGAGGTTCTGAATTACGGATGTTACCAGACGACATGTACTAGGTCAGTCAAGAATAACAAAAGTTTGGCAAGACTAATTTGGCAATAACCGCACTTTGTCAGAGGCACAGCTGTACTAGAAAACTGAATTATGTGCTCACAGCCTCTCCAGGTGTACAAGTTTTGTTTACTGTTTACAAAGGATTCAATAATGTTGGCCAGACGACCAGCAGTTTGCATTAACCTCACAGTTATACATAAATAGGCTCATTTTAACAGGAAGTTGGAACATCAGCATTAGAATCTAGCACAGTGGCGCAATGTGATGCTCAATGACCAGTCTTGCTTTAGTCTAAATGAGAGTGCTTTAATCTAAATGAGTTCTATATGAAGAGAATGTAGAAAACATTTTCATCCATGAAGGACTGTAAAAAGACATCCATTATCGTGGTGTGGGCATGCATGTTCCTTAATGACCACCACAAACCTCCACATCATTGTGCTGGGGTCTATTACTGGTACATGAAGGAGAGGCAAAGTACTTGAGCCTTATGCTGTTTCGTTTTAAGGTTCTTTAGGCCCAGATTTATATTCATCGATGATAAATCTTGTCACAATGTGTGGTGCTGGTTAAAGAGTTTTTCAGTGTGAAGCTACCCAGTGCAAGCAATTGCCCCCTCATTCCCCTGGCCTAAATCCCATCGAGTGTGAGTGGGATTTGCTTGGTAGGAAAATGGCAGTTTTTCTGCACTCACCAAACTCTGTTCCAGAGTTCATACATTCTCCACAATGCTTAGAACTCTCTGAATCCCTAATTCATCCACAGTCTCATAGTAAACATGGGAAATAATTGTGCAGCTTGTATGGCTACCAGACATAACCGCCTAACTTATTATTAAACTGCCAGATAAACTTTATTTTACTTTCCAACAACTAAAATGTTAAATATTCTTTAGTACAGTTTTCTATTCAGCATTTTCTTTGGGAAATAAAAATGAATAATATCCTTCTTTCCCTTTTTTTTTTTTGTTGAAACCACCTCTACTGTCATTCATCATTTCCCGCCATGTTGACTTGGATTTTCTGATTTCATCACATTATTATGAATAAGACTTAAACTTGGGACGCCAGTGTATATATTCAGAATTTTTTCTTCATATGGTACTAAAAAAATATTTAGTGTGATTGATTTTGCATGTAAATTGTTTAGTTCATCTTGTAGGCTCTAGTGTAAAAAATGTGAACTTGATTTATTTATTTTAAGAGTATTTTCAAAACTGCCACTAAAATACAAATACAACAAATAATAATGTGATGACCAACAGAAGGTTCTAAGCCCAGCTTGGTTGGTCCTGCTCAAATTATAGTCCCCAATAAAGGTGAATAGCCCTTTTAAAGCCATTCACTCCCTCACTCATTACAACCTCTTCCAGTAGGCTATTCCAATTGCCCACTACCCTATTAAAATATAATAATTCTTCTTAATTTCCTGCTTAGCTTGAGGTTTGAATAGCTTAAAACAACTCTGCTGTCCTGCTTTCCATGCAAAACTTTAACACAGTAACTTCTTTCATTTCTATAAATTTCAATAACTGAATCATGTCCCCCCTGACTCTCCTTTGCTCAAAACTATACATATTAAGCACCCTAAGCCTGAAATCATACTCTAAATTAGAAAGCCCATTAGAGTATGACCTAACCTTGTAACCCTCTTTTGATCCCTTTTCAATAAATTAATAGCTTTCTTAAGGTAAGGAGACCAAAACTTAACAGCATACTCCAAATTAGGTCTTGCCAAACTTCTATATAAAGGCAGAAGAACCTTCTTAGATTTGTTTGCATTATATCTATTGATAAACCCAAGCATTCTATAAGGCTTTCTTAGTAGCTATGCTACATTCGTGACTAAACTTCAAGTCCTGATTTATAAATACACCCAGATCCATAACATCATCTGCCTGACTAATGACTGAACCCTGTAAATAATAGCTTGTATGCTTGTCGCCATGACCTAAATGTAGCATTTGACATTTCCAATATTAACTGACGTACCCTACCTGTCTGCCCACTTAGTAATATGATTCAAGTCCTGATTTACTTATTCATCATTCTCTACAACTCCCATAACTTTGACATCATCAGCAAAACAATTCATTTTTCCAGAAATGTTTTCATGAATATCATTCATAAAAATAATAAACAAAATTGCACCCAAAGCCAACGTTGGACTTCTGAAGCAAAAAATTTTGTTCATAGTGTTTTTAAACTGCTAGAGTTGATGCTCGATATAACGCTCATCTTCGTCCCTCACAAAAAGGTCTTTATAATGAGTGGTCGCTGTAAGAGGTAGAATTTTTTTTTTGAATCCATATGCAACATACATGTTCTGGACTTTTATTTAAAATGTGATTTTTTTAACTTAAAGATTTCAACTACGTACTCAAATTATTTTTGTTATTTTTTTCATTGGGAATGAAAAAATATATTAGTGAAAAATACTATGACAAATTGTTAAACATACTTTAAATTAGAAAATTTAGGAGCAAATATTTTTGCGTAAGTACAAATCATTTACAAATAAGCATATTCTACATCATAGCATCTTTCAACTATTTTTTAAGATCAGGATTTATATGAAATTAAAATTTCTCCATAAAATTTAAAGTTAATTACTTTGAACTGTTCAAGATTGAACAAAAATGTATAAGAATGGAAAAAATAAAGCCTGCTTAGAATGGCAAAGATTTATTTTCAAAAATACGTGTATATTTTTTTTAATTGAACTAACTTTTCAAATGCTTTTTGGATGAAAAAAATAAATAGAAAGACATGCATTTCCCTCACTCTTAGCCCTACTTCCCAATTACTTCTTTAAAAAAAATATTGAATTGAGTTATTGTATTTTCTGACTTAATTTTATTTAGCATGCATAGAACTTCACTTGAAAACCATCGTTATAATATTTCATTTTACTTGTACCTCTTTCCTTCTTGCAACAGTGCCTCTAACATTCACTTTAGTTAATAATAAAGAGCAAACTTATGTTCATGTTAAAATGTTTCAATTTTATGTTTGTGCATCTGTAGCATTTTCACCTCTGGTTTTAAAACTTGAGAATCAAAATCATGTCTTACTTTGTCTCTAATTTCATAAAACTTGGTGTATGTTTTGAGCTATTTTTCATTAGCACCTTTTTCATTATTATTATTCATATAGTTTCCTAATGAAGTACTTATAAATTATTTTATTAGCGATAATTTTCCAGTGTTAAATTTGTAACATATTCAGAGTTTTATATTTAATAAATGATTTATTTAGCACACCATTATTTTTGTTTTATTTCAGAGAGAAGCACAAAATGCAGAAGTGCAAAGATTTTTTTTCAGTGATGAAATTTTAGCTTTATATAAATTAGTTTCATCTAATAAATTGAATTCCGACAAAAATGGTCCAGGTGTACTTTCAACTTTGTCATCAAGCCCTACTGCTACCTATAATTCCAAAAATATATCACCTGACTTAGATAAAAAGAAAGTTTCTGGACAAAAGGAAGCAAAAACTGCTGACTACAAACCTCTAACAATTAACAAACAAAACCTTGAGGGGTGCATCATTGTTCAAAAGAATTCAATTTGGGAATGCCGCTTGAGGTATGCAGTAAAATTCTCTATTCATAACTACAGATGTTTGTAAGATAATACGTTCATGATTTTTGAAGATTTTACTCCTTTTGATATGAAACATAAAATTTAAAAGTTTTTAGTAATATTCTTTTCTTTAAAACTTAGTTTCTTTTAGAGTATCTTAAATTAGAAGTAATAAATAAAGTTTTAAGCATTTCTTATATTTACTTAATGAGACAATAATTATGAAGTAAAATTGTTTAATACAGTCAAACTTTGCTAACTTGAGCCTCTATTTCATTATTCTTTAGCAATTTTTAACCCGTTCAGGACGATCGCCATAATATATTTCAGCGCTAGATGCCTTCAGAGGCAAAGGACGTATGCTTGAGTTGAGGCAAAACCTATGTAACGGGGTTACAGCCATACTTGTGTTGTTCTTTTGGAATGAAATATTTACTATCGGATGGCGTTACTAACACATGTTCCATTCAAAAGATTGCTCTCATACATTAATATTTCTTTCTCTGATGTACTCATTATGAACTTGCTGTTTATAGTTCCAATTATGTTTTAGGAATGGGTTGTATGAGAGATTTTATAGTACAGATTTTACACTTTTTGATCTGTTTGTGTTGCCCCATGGCTGCATTTTCTTTCTGAGGAAGAAATATCTGAAGTAATGAATGATCCCTCTGTAGATCTTTCAGATGGTAATGTTGAAATAACTAAATTATTGGAGTTCTTTATGTAGTAATTACTTTTCCTCATTATGTGCTGAAAAAGATGAGAGTAAACTTAGAAGTATATTTGTAGTTTGCTCAAAGTATAATAAAAGATGTGACAAAGCCTTTTAATGTAAAATGGGCAATGTTGGTCTCTTCATTCATCCATTCTTTGAAATTTTTTGTATAGCTTTGAAACATTAATTATTAAAATATTCAAGTTTTCTATAATGTTAAGTGCTAATATTTTCAATGTTTTTTGTATTTTGTATCAGCATTTAGTGTGCTTGAGTTTGGAAATCTTAGTCATAGTAAAATACAATGAATTTGTATCTTTACTTTTAAATATCAACAATTTTAATTAAATGTGTTTGTTATAATTCAAATAATAGTATTTAATAATGGTTTCATGTCTTTTTTATCCATTGTCATGCAAAACATGGCAACCAAAATTGCGTATTAGGCTAGGCGGGAGAGAATGCCCCTGCCAATAAGCACAGTCCGCGTGTTATAGCTGCCTTCATGAGAGAGCGCTATCTTCAGCGGGCTGCCGTCCGGAACGGGTTAAGAAAAAAATTCTCTTCAAATTGCCACTGAATTTAATGCTATGAAACATCCTATCTTGACGAATACATTTGAGTTATCCTTTGTAATATGAATATTTTCCTGTAGATGAAGAAGGATTATTCTAATAGCAAAAAAATAAAACGTAAACCATACAAGTAGTATTAAAAAATGACAAAGATGAAACCCTGAATACATTTTACAATGAAAGGATAATAAACGTGTAAGATAACAGAGTGAAATTACAACTTCTCTTGCCTATTGATACAGTGGCGTAGATGTGATGCGGGACAGCTATTGATGGTGTATTCCCATGAAAACAGTTTAAGTGAAGAAAATTAATCATGGGTGAAAGTCATTTTAATGAACCTAATATATATTTAAAAAAATATTATAAAAGTATATAAAGATGCACTATCAAACTACATTACTATCAATCAAGTATCATAAACATATTTAATTTAAACAATTCATGTAAACCGGAAATAAACAGTTATGG
Source organism: Uloborus plumipes (assembly GCA_038373865.1). Classification (NCBI taxonomy): domain Eukaryota; kingdom Metazoa; phylum Arthropoda; class Arachnida; order Araneae; family Uloboridae; genus Uloborus; species Uloborus plumipes. The sequence continues at coordinate 170,173 of JAXGGA010000644.1, forward strand.
ACTAATAAAGAAATGTTGATATACTTTTGAATAGAACTTATTTTTTATTTCAGTATCTTGGGATCCCGGATTCTGGTTTGAAAATATTACATCAAATAAAAATTTACAAAAAATGAGCAGAACTTGAAATTTTAGAGGTGTAGAGCACCCCTCAAAATATTTTCTTGGAGCATTTGAGCACCCCATCCCCTCATTCTGACAAGGGAATGGTCAAATTTCCATTTTTAATGTCATATTAACCTTTTGGATCCAGGCTGTTCATAGAGAAATTTTTCTTTTGACCCACTTAATACGACAATTGAATCACAGATTTCTTTTTCATTGAAAAGAGAAGGTATAAACTGTCATACCAGACATATGAAACCTTGAAAAAATCCCCGGCTCCAAAGGGTTCGAGTGAAAATTTCACCCCCGTCCTTTAGACTAGACGGGACTTATGATACAACATGTGTACCACCCGGCTCTTAAAGGTTAGTACTTGCTGTTTGCACTCCAACTGAAAGTCTTATACTGTGTTTAGCAGCTTATACACACTCGTTTTAACTTTGTCCCAAAAGGCGAGAAAGGTACAGTTACAGTGGAATCCCAACTTATGCAAGGGATATGTTCCTAAACCCCTTGGATAAGTCGAAATTTTGTCTTGTAAAAAAATGATATGTATACATCATTTTTATAAACATGCAGTTATTTTAGACACTTGTAAACACCCTGAAACTGTTTTCGACTATTCCTTATGTACATGTTAACGTTTCTCACATTAAGTACAGAATTTATGCTGTATTGAAAACACAATATCCTGTGTTATTCATCATAAAGCTCTATACAATGCACAAAATCAATGATCAATCACAGAGTGTAACATACACAGAGTGTACAAGTACAATACTGTATGCAATAAGTAACATAGTAAGCAAATAATAATAATGAAATCCATCACTATGATACTACTGTACTGTTGATAGAGTAACAGTAATTAGAACTGTAAACATGGAGATGATGTTGATTGTGAACTGCTCCATGTTAGTGTTATTCTGCATGTGGAAGACCTTCACCTTTTTTTTTATTTATTTATTGTAAGAAACTTTCTCTGTCCGAGCTTTAAATGAAGCAGTGCTCTTAGGTGGCATTATATTTCATCAACTTTCATATTTATAATGAAAGAGATACATGAAAAATGCAGAGTGGGTATTTGTAATCACTAACAAAGCAACGTTTAGTTTAGTGTTTTGTCGTAACTTCCACTTTTAGAGATACTAAGAAGATGAAAAAGTCCATTCATGAAATCAATGAATAGCCAATAACGAAGCCGATAATTATGCCTCACGTTCTCCTTCCAAAAAGTTTGTTGTTGCAGGCGAGGAATTCGCATTAGTTCTAAAATTCCTTACTCATGAAAAACTCACATGATAACCATTTCACATGAGTCAAATTGCCTTGTAGTGCTAGTCGATTATTGACTGTAATACTGTTAGCACTATCTATACTGGAGAGCGCTTAAAACTTATTCCCACACCTAGTAATTACTCTTACAAATACAAATGCAATGTATTCGTATTTTATTTGTATTTGTATTAAAAAAATTCTGTACGCATCATCTGTGCTGATGATGGTGGGCTTATAGTTAGCATATCCCCAGTGAGACCTGATAGTGCCATCTATGAGCTCATTTTTGAACTATTTTTTTCTAGTTTAATAGAACTATAGTTTAGTTTTTTGTCGTAACTTCCACTTTTAGAGATACTAAGAAGATGAAAAAGTCCATTCACGAAATCAATGAATAGCCAATAACGAAGCCGATAATTATGCCCCACTTTTTCCTTCCAAAAAGTTGTAATATGGTTAGCACTATCTATACTGGAAAACACTTAAAACTTATTCCCACACCTAGTAATTACTCTTATCATAAAGTGCCTTTTTTTCTGAACACAGCACAACAGTTGAAGTTTTATTTGAAATTTCTACTTTTCATCCGTTATTTTTTACATTTTAAGTATCAAAATACTTTGATGCAAAAAAAAAAAATAATAATAATAATAATAAAATAAAATACATTGAAATAAATTTCTTATTATCAAGAACTATTTATAATAGATAAGAGAATATATTTAGGCATATTTTATTAAGAAAAAGCCTAGTGTAGTGCTTTTTAATCATTTTCAGAATTTCACCTGAAGAATTGTTTTTGAGTCTTACTGCAACACCAAATGATCTTCCACTTGCAGAAAAATTAGGTATAATGTTGGGGTTAGATCTCCATAAACTATATGAAATTGCTGCTGATGCTCAACTTGATAGTGGACATTTTGCTCAAGCAGTTCATCTTTATCAACTCTCTAAAGTAAGTTGCATATGAAATGTATAATTATAAAAAATCCATTGAGTTTTTTTCTTTTGTATCATTGATATTTTCTGTGCTGTTAAAATGGATATGATATTTATTGTAAATTTTGCTTAATGCTCTGTTAAAATAGTTATAAACACAAACACAAATGCGATGACTAGCAGCAGGCTCTGGGCCCAGCTAGGCTGGTCCTAGTCAAATTATAGTCCCCAATGAAGACCAATGACCCTCTTAATGCTATCTACTTCCTTACTCCTTACTGCCTCTTCAGGTAAACTGTTCCAAGTTCCCACTACCCTGCTAAAATAGTAGTTTTTCCTAATTTCCAGGTTGGACTTAGATTTGAACAGCTTAAAACAATGACCCTTTATCAGGCTTTCTGTGCAAAAACTTAACCCTGTAACATCCTTCATTTTGATAAATTTAAGCAACTGAATCATGTCCCTTCTGATTCTCCTTTGCTCAAGACTATATGTATTGATGATTTTAAGTCTTGAATCATGCTCTGAATTAGAAAATCCATTCACTAACCTTGTTGCAATTCTTTGTACCCTTTCCAATTAATTAATATCTTTCTTAAGATAAGGAGACCAAAACTGAACAGCATACTCCAAATGAGATATCACCAAACTTCTATATAAAGGCAGAAGAACCTTCTTAAATTTGTTTGAAATAGATCTATTAATAAACCGAAGTATCCTATTGGCATTATTTCTAGCTATGCTGCTGTGTTGACTAGACTTGATGTCTTGATTTATTAAGACAGTTAGATCCATAACATTATCTGCCTGGGGAATAACTGAACCCTGTAAATAACACCTTGTACACTTATTTCCATCACATAAATGCAGCACTTGACCTTTCCCAACATTGACTACCCTACTCCACTTGTCTGCTCACTTAGCAATATGGTACAAATCCTCTTGCAGCTGATTTACTTGTTCTTCACTTTTTACAACCCCCACACTTTAACGTTATCAGCAAAGCAATTTATATTCCCAGAAAATCATTTCTTAAAATAATAAACAAAAGGGGACATAAAACTGTTCCTTGGGGAATTCCACTTAAAGCCTCACTCCATTTAGAATGAGTAACCCCTTACAACTACTCTTTTTTTACTTCCTAATAACCAATTTCTTATCCAAGCTAAAATTTTACCTCCTATTCCTATATCAGCTGATTTACTGATTAGTGCAGCATGCAGTACCTTGTCAAAAGCTTTCTGAAAATCAATGCAAACAACATCTACATTGTAAGAAAAGCAGTCGAAACCTTTGTACAATTAATGAAGTTAAAAATACAAGACAACATGTCCAAAAGTACAAATAAAATATTAAAAAAGAGTTTAAAAACTAGCAAATAGCCACTTCGGGGCTATTACAAATGAAGCCCCATCATCAGTGCGAAAAGAGGATGGTTCAACTGACCACAGTCAAGTGAACCAAAGCTTTTTGTGTTCTTAAACCATGGTAACCTTGTCAAAGAAGTGAAAAAATTAGTAGCACATGGTTTACCTTTCCTGAAACCCTACTGCAAAATAGTCAACACACAATTATTTACTAAGATATTCATAATCTTAGTTTTGATCAACTTTTCAAAAATGTTTCAAACCACTGAAATCAAACTCACAGATCTATAATTTCCTGCAATACCTCTAGACTTCTTTTTGAAGAGTGGCATAGCCTGTTTCCAGTCCTCTGGCACAGTCTCTGAGTTATACGACGCATTGAAAATATTGACAATAATATCTACTAATTCCTCTGCACATTCAATTATAATTTTTCTGTAAATATTGTCTGGTCCCTAAGCTTTAGTTACTTTATTTTTTTTTTCAAATGAAGTAAAATGTCCTCTCTGGAAAATACAAAACCCTCAAGCTGTATAGTAACTTGTGTCTTGCTCATGTCAACTGTCAAGATACAGTTATCGTTAAAAACACTGGAACAAAAAGTAAAATTTAAAACGTCAGCTTTCTGAATTAAGTTTCTATGCTCATCAACCAGTGACCCAATTTGACTATTTCGAATTTTCCCAGAATTAGCGCCAGTAAAAATTCCCTTCGGATTCCTGTCAATGTCATCTGCTAGCCTTCGTTTTAATTATCTCTTATGAATTCATACCAAATGCTTAAAATTACGCCTTACCTCGGCCAGGAGAGGAATTAAGCGTTCAAACATCTACTGAGCATGAAGTTTTTGTCTGAAAACGATTCATAGTCATTATTGTGAATGTTTATTCTAGTGCAAAAATGAAAAGGAAAAAAAAGAGGAAGGGTGAATTTTCTGAACTGCATTTAGGATTCCTAGTTAAATCATTTTCAAAAGATTACTCTAGTACAACATTCCTCTTAAACAAAGATATCCAGAAAAGGTGTTCTATATATGTATGAGCTATAAATATTTTCTTTGCTCTGAATTGTAAAAGTATCTCAGACTTGCTTTAAAATAATTCCTCTTAAGCTCACTAGAGATGTCTCAAAGTGTTTTTTGGCTTCAGATCAAAACGTGCCCACAAAAATTCTTAAATGAACTTATTTTATACTGTCTAGGAAATTATCGTTTTTACTGATTGTGCAGTTCAAAGACTCAGTTAAAGTTAGAAAAACACACTTTTCTATTTTAAAAATATTATAAATAGAAATCCATTTTAAATATTTCAGTCAAGGAACTTGAAAAAGTTCCCCAAATGCACATAAATCTAAATGTCATTTTATTAGTAAAAAAAAAAAAAAAATCAGTGTAATGAGATATTTTGAATGCTTTAATCACATAAACTGATGTATTTTTTTAAAAAAAACATACTTGGTTTTACTCACATTGAGGTTTAGAGGAACTCACCAAAAGAAAAGGTGGGTTAAAACAAATCACTATAAATTAGATTAGCAATTTACTGTCAATTAATGCAAATGCAATGTACTACACAACAAGTGCATTATTTTTGCAATAAGAATCCAAACATTTTGGGGAACAGCTTCCCCCTTCCAACCACAATATTGTTCATGAGAGTTTAGGCGAGGATGTTTTTTAAACTGATATTGCAATATTTTAATGTTTTTTATTTTTCCTTTTTTTATCTAAAAGATTCTTACTAATTGTTGTAGTGTCCTCAATTGAAGCGAGTTGCACATTTTATGGGTTATGGATATCTGTCTGAACTGATTGCTTATATTCAAGTGCTTTTTTGTACCAAAGGTGTGGATATTGTGTCAGCTGATAAGTGCCACTTTGCAAATATTGCTCTTCATTGCTTTGCTCATCAAACTAAAGACAAATTGACGGAGAGGCATGCTATTGCCTCAGCTTTCAAGTATGCTTCTTGTTTTTTTTCTTCCTTTTGCTTCTTATTCATTATGATCTTTTAATTTTTACAAGTTACTTTATTGAAAAATTAATTGTGTTTTTTTTTTTTTTTTTTTTTTTTTTTTTTTGCATGCTGAACCAATTTTTAAACATTTAAAAAGGGTTGTAAAATGTTCGTCACCACTTATACATTCAACAAGGTTTTGCATAGTTCTCAAAAGTGTGTAAATTTTATTTTTGTTTTATGGGCTACTAAAATATCATAACTGTACTCAACTCAATTTTTATAGCATGTACAAAAGTAAAAATTTGCAATGGGAAAAAGTTCATAGTTTTTGTGCATTGTTTTTAATGTAAAAGCTTTTAGCTTTAGCTTCTCTTTACACTTATTTTATCAACTTCAAAAATATACTGAATAAAGCAACTAATAAATTTCTAGTTGTAGTTGTTAATCCTACACTGCATGATTTTTAGTATTCTTTGAAAAGAAAATAATTTTTTTCAATGTAATAAGAAAACATGGGAAAATACTTAAAATAATTTAATTTTGACTATAAATTGTGATGGCTTTAAACAAACCTAATACTTGATTTTTATGCATTATGACTACATTCTGTTGCCCATAAAAAGGAAAAATTGTCCATGTAATTGGCAACACGATGCAGTGTAGGGTTAAGTTAATACATATGTTCAGAAAATTCAGCATTATTTCAAAAAATGTATGCACTTTTTTGGGATACATCCTCATATATATATTAAGTTTTATCAAAATCTTTTCATTTATATCCAGGGCAAAATCTTCCTACTTTTCATTTTCCAAGATTGACATCTATGGCATGTTACGTACTTGCATTTTTAATTTATACTCTTTGAACTGAAAGACTGGGCGCTTATGTATTTGTGTGTAAGTAAGTACCTTATACAAATCTGCAGTTTGCACTGGGTCTTTAAAGAAATTGCCATTTAGGTACTTCAGCACTCAGAAAGGGTTAAAGGGCTTTTGAAAGTTAGGAGAGTCTCACATTATTCAAGTTTCAATTTTCGATTTTTAAAACCACTTAAAATTTTGTTGTTGTCCGCCTTTTCTACTTAAAATTTACCACTTATTTTCTACTTAAAAGCATATCAACCAAGAGGGAATCAGTCATTAAGTTCTGCTATTTTTTACAGTTGATAATGGCAGAACTGATTTTGACTATCACCATCTCATGCTCAGAGTGTGTTCCAGTGAAAATTGAGATTGCTTGTACATTTTGTCCAAGGTTATAAAATATCCCCCAATACTATGTGAATTTATTAGTACTATATGATTTTTTTGCTATACTTAACTTCATATGTATAGTGCTTATTAACCCACCGTTTGTACAGCTGGCCTCAGCCATCAAGAATCAAGTACATCATAACATTACTTGCTGTGAGATGGGCTCAGCAGTGGTTGCTTTTTCTTTGTGTGCCATCCTTTCTTTCAATGATGGCATGGTGATTTTGGCTGAATGACACATCATATTCTATTACGAAGCTGATAAATCATAACTGTTAATGATGCATTTCAAGTCATGCATAATAAATTTGATGACTGCTATTAGTTTGTTAATGGGATAAATAGTTGTTTTACTGCATTGAATTTTTAAAAAAATGAAAGGGACAAGTACATTTTGTAAAAAATTTTTAAATATCTGCTTGTTATTATTTATGAGACTTTTGCTATACTTGACATTAGATAGTAGGGGATACAATTAGTATTATTCCAGCATGTATCTTGTGCACAAAAGGACTTATAAGTTATTCAATTTTAGTTTAAATAATTCCACATATACTTTTTAACAATCTTAAACCTCAATGCCGTTAGAGGATCTGCAGTTAGTCAACCTGTAATTGAAGTAATGCAAGGATTGCGAAAATCTCTAATGTGACCTCCAACTTCCACCACAATTCCTTCCGAACTTAAAATTGCCTTTCATGAGTAAGATTTATTGCGACAGGCATGTTATCAATAACTGAGCAGGAATATGCTACAGTTGGACTTATTAAAAGTTTGTATAAACTGAAAAAGCACGATATCTAGAATGATCAGATGCCATTTTACTTTACTATTTTATAGATGTGAAGTGATATGCTTTGACCATCTTTAATGCGTCATATAAATTGTGAAAGTTAAACTTTCTTTTCTCTTTGTTATGTTGTTATATGATGTCTTACTGTATTCTAGTGTACCTGGTTTTATCCCAAAAATCTAACTATTCCACATGGTATCAATGGTATTGTGCTTGTAATCCTAATTTTAGGCTCCTTTTGAATTAATGTAAGAAGGCAACTAATAAAAATACATAGATAAAAAATCTTGTATGCTTGAAATATTATATTACGCTCCAGTTATAAATGTTCTAAAATTTCACATTTGAAATATCTTGTGTTTTTTCATTTATATCAGTGATTCGAATGATTTAAATCAGTAACCGAAACAATTTCATTGACTTGTTTTCATTCCTCAAAGCCAAATCGTTTGCATAAAGATTCTATTTTCTTACTCGGTATTAAACCTGACACTCACTGACAACAGTAGTAGAGAACTTAAAAATACGAAAAAAAAAATGTATTAATTTAAAGTCTGACTTTAATGCTCCTTCTTCGCACAATACTGGTACAAGGTTAGTTTACATAATAGCATAAAAATGATGTAATCAATAGTAGCAGGTCATTAAAGTTTCAGTTTAGAGTTCCAGCTTGTGTGCAAACAGTGATTTTTAAGCAGGTTTGGATTTCTCCTCATTCTTTCACATATTATAAGATCCTTCTTTCTTCATCTTATACATACGCATATATATATATATATATATATATATATATATATATATATATATATATATATATATATATATATATTATATGTGCTGTGCTACAGTTTCAGGTAAAATCCTTTCACTCTTTCAGAAAATTTCTAAAGGAAAATTGCTATTATGATGAGGAAGTTGCTGCAAAACTACTTGCTGAACAAGGCCTTTATGAGCTCCTTCACTATTTTGCAAAGGTTTGTCAAATTTGAAGTTTTGTACTAAAAAACAACTATGTTTGTCGTTTAAATTTTTTTTTTGCTAATTGGGCAATTCCATGTCAAATCAATCAAAAAAGGTAAATTTTTGACCTCACCATTTCCGATTTTAACAAAATTTGGTGTGAGGGACACATATGACGAGCTAAGTATTCCTGCCAATTTTTAGATTTTTATTTTAAAATTGTACGAAATACAGGGCTGTAAAAAACAGCAAAAAGTGCGAAAAAAACGAAAAGTGGCTGCATGCAAATGACTGTAACTTCTCTCCTAATTACAGTAGAATAAAAATTAAAAACCATTGTAAAGCTAAAGAATGGAGCTTTCTATTGATATATAACATGACTTTCTTACGACAGGTTAGGTTTTCAAGGTCATTGACCGTAACTTTTGACCTTGAATATCTCAAAACACGCCCCCTTAGAATTTCTTCAAAAAATATATTTTATAGCTCTGCCACTGTTCTTCCCCCACACCAAAACTTAGGTTGGCACCGCAATGGCAAGGTACTCAAAAAAAAATCAGGAATGTTAACATGTTTTACATTAGGGAATTCCGTATGTCAGGCCAATCACCTTCTTGACCTCAACATTTCCGATTTTAATGAAATTTGGTGTGAAGGACACACATGACAAGATAAGTAATCCTACCTATTTTTAGATTTTTATTTTAAAAACTGTACGATATACAGGGCTGTAAAAAACAGCAAAAAGTGCGAAAAAAGAACAAAAAGTGGTTACATGCAAATGACTGTAACTTCGCTTCTAATTATAGCAGAACAGAAATTCAAACACCATTGTAAAGCTTAAAAATAGAGCTTTCTATTGATATATAACATGACTTTCTTGCGACAGGTTTAAGTTTCAAGGTCATTCATCAAGGTTTCAAGGTGACCTTGAAACTTAAACCTGTCGCAAGAAAGTCATGTTATACATCAATAGAAAGCTCTATTCTTAAGCTTTACAATGATGTTTAAATTTCTGTTCTGCTATAATTAGAAGCGAAGTTACAGTCATTTGCATGTAACCACTTTTTGTTCTTTTTTCGCACTTTTTGCTGTTTTTTACAGCCCTGTATATCGTACAGTTTTTAAAATAAAAATCTAAAAATTGGTAGGATTACTTATCTTGTCATGTGTGTCCTTCATACCAAATTTCATTAAAATCGGAAATGTTGAATTTAAGAAGGTAATGAGCCTAACATGCGGAATTCCCTAACGGGTCATTCAATGTCAAGTGCACGAGGCGTCCCCACTCGACCCCCTCCGATTTTGATGAAAATTTTTTCGGAAGTACATATAAGACTTGCATGAAGCCATCCCAAATTATAGCTCCAAAAGCGCTATAGTTCAGCCAGTATAAATTATTTTGTAAAGGCCTCTTTTTCGTGTCTTGAAAAAAAATGACGAAATCGTCAAGTTTGTGCTTTTATTGCTCGCGACCTAAGACGATTATCAGGCTCTAAGTTGGTGATTCTGATCACTGTTTAGGGTAGAATAGCCTGCTTGTGTAACAAAAGCTCAAAGCACTGTAGATTTTTTGCAATTTGCTGCCAAAGTTGGTAAAAAATCGTATTTTGGCAAATTTTGATCACACGTTATCAGCTTGAATCTGCTGAAAGAATGACTTTCTGAAGCTAATTCTTTCGTCGTTTGTAGCCTGATAGTTCGTCCGAAAGGTGTGAAAGTGGCATCTTGATAGCTCTTGCTGAATTATGCGAGTTGAAATTCCAGTCAAAAATTTTTTTTCTCAATTTTGTCTCAATTTCAAAGGGCAATATCTCAAAAGGGTCATCTTGAATTTCAATTTTCTTTACATCATTGGAAAGAGCATACTTTTTTTTAACCAAAAAACGTTTTTTTTTTTTTTTTGAGACAAATCAGTTTCAAGGGGATATTGCAGATCAGAAAAGTGTACGTCTATCTAAGTGAAATCGAAAAGACATAGACCTTAAAAGTTTACGTCATTCTGTTCTATTATAATTTACAGGAGCTATTGTACTTATGTTCTGATGAAAAAACCTATTTTTAGATATTTTTGAACTTTAGTTTATGTGTGCGCATCCGTAAAAACTCAAGAAATTGCAAAAAATAACGTTTCGTTTTTAACAAAAAGAATTATCTTTTTATCGCTGCTATAAGAGCTTGAGTCTTTTCCTATGTGTTATTTTAAAGCTCTTGAAATAGAATTTCGGATGATATGTCACTTGTCAAGGTTGTAGGTCATTAATATTTCAAGGTCATAAAAAGCATTTTCTCATTTTTCATCATTTTTCTTTATAGGCAAATTGCAATCATTGGCTGAATATCCTAGACACATCCTCGGCAGTATAAGGAATGGATTTTCAATTACTATTTATCATATTTTCATTCACTATTGTTATCATTTACATGGCGGAAATAATTGCAATATTCAACTGTTGGACTATCGAGCGTCTTTTTTCACAGCTCCATGCAAATTCTTTATTAACGATCAAGAAGATCACTTTTGTTTTAACTTTTTTTCTTTATGCAAATTTGTTTGTAATATATATACACTGTAAATAAAGTTTATTTTGTTGGTTCTGGCAATGAGGCTCCATGATTGACGTATTACATGAGATCCACGAATTCCAAATGCGCAGAACTAATTCTGACATCAGAATGGTAGCAGAGCTCGGTTAGAATTGATATAGTAAATGAACCATGGCATACGCTGATGAAGGTAGCGTATTTAAATTCCAAAAATTGAACAGGGACAATTATCGGAATTGGAAATTTAACGTCAAAATGTTATTGACGAACTATGATGTTTTCGGCATAGTAGATGGAACCGAGAAATTGAAGGAAGGAGCGGACGAAAAAGAAATTAAGGCTTGGAAAAAGAAGGACTCGAAAGCCTTTTCTACAATTTGCTTGCTGGTGGAGGATGAATTGAAAAATCTGGTCATTGACACAACAAATGCGAAAGAAGCTTGGGACGCACTATGTAAAGTGTATGAACCTTCAACACGAGCAAGAATAGCAGCCCTACGTTCGGACTTCACCAGAATAAGTTTGAAAGACGACGAGAACATGTCTGTATTCATAGGAAGGATCTTTAGAGCAGCAAAGGATTTGGAAACAGCTGGAAGAACAGTTGCGGATTCAGAAATAGCCTACCAACTGTTGTGCAATTTAAGCCCGAAATACGACAATGTGGTAATTCAACTCTATCAACTTAGTGATGCTGAATTCACGTCTGAAAATGTACGGAAAGCGTTAATATCGGAGTTCGACAGACTGCAACACCGGGAAGTTCCGAATGAAATTTCTACATACCCGCAAACAGCATTCGTCTTGGACCGAAATAAAAGAAATGTTTGTTTCTCGTGCGGGGAAGAGGGACATTATGCACGGAACTGTCCGAAAAAGAAAAATAATTCAAACTTCAAGAATTCCAGACGTGAACAAGGAACAACTGAAAATCGCGGCAGGATGAAAAGAGGGTCAAATTCAAATCAAAGAAAGAACAATTCTGAAGTGAGTTCCTTTTTGGCTGGTGCTATGACTGCAAATAAGAGAACAGTGGAATTCGCGATTGATACTGCAGCAACTGAACATTTCTGTGCGGACTTGGAACTGTTTCAAAATTTTAAAAGTTCACCAGATTCAAAAGCAGTAATAGCGGAAGGAACGACGAAAATTTGTGGTTCCGGGGACATTTCCATAGAAATAGAACAGGAAGCAGGTAATAAAATTCTGACTCTGAAAAATGTCATGTATACTCCAAATATGTCGCGAAATTTGATTTCTGGCAGATTAATTGACAAAGCTGGGTTTTCTATAAAAATTAAGAATGGTAAAGCTGTAATAAGGAAGCCAAATGGTCAATTTTTCTTAGAAGCTCCTTTAGTAGATAATTTTTATATTTTGAAAGCAAATTCAAGTGTACCTATTTCTGAAGTTTGTGTAACTGAGAAAAATTCAATAATGTTAATGCATAAGAGATATGGGCATTTAAATGCTCAAGCTTTAAAGAACTTTAGTAAATCTGAAAATGTGTACGGGTTAGAAAATTTAACTGGTAAAATTGAAAATTGCGACACTTGTCAAATTTCAAAATCTACTAGAGCGAATTTCAAAGGTATAAATAAAATCACTACAAATAGCATTTTGGAATTATTGCATATGGATATATTTGGTCCCACAATTTCAAAATCCTTGGAGGGTTCACGTTATTTTCTAAGCATTGTAGATGATTATTCTCGATATTCTCATATTTATTTTCTTAAACATAAAAATGAGGCATTTAAATACTTCAAAATATATCAGGCGGAAGTTGAAAGACAGTTTGAAAAAAAAATCAAACGCATTCGAACAGATAATGGGCTTGAATTTTGTGCAAGCTATTTTGAAGAACATTTAAAATCTGAGGGTATTAAGGTCGAGCGTACTAATATTTATTCCTCGGAAATGAACGGCACGGCCGAACGTCTGAACAGGACAATAATGGAAGGTGTAAGAGCATTGTTAAGCGAAACTAATTTACCAAAATCATTGTGGGCAGAATTAGCGCATACGATAAACTATTTGAAAAATAGATTTCCGCATAAAACTCTGGGAAATATAGCACCATTAAATATATGGGCGGATAAAAAGTTCTCAGTTCGACATTTGAAAACTATAGGAAGTACCTCGTATTACCATATTCCAAAACAACGGCGAAATAAATTCGAACCCAATGCTAAAATCGGTATATTAGTAGGTTATGCCGTAAAAACATATGGATATAGGATATGGGAACCTGGTACTCGAAGAGTAATTGAAACTAAACATGTAAAATTTGACGAAAGTAAATACAAATATGAAACTAAATCAAATGTAAAAGAAAGTGTTATTATGTCATCAAATCTAAGTTCGGAAAGTGATATGTCAGATGACGAAACTCCTATTTCTCTTGATATTCCCGATAAAGGCGAAACCAGTGGGGAAAAACGAGTAAATTGGGAAAGGAAGGTAATTAGTAGAAAGACAGGGATAACTGAGGGTAGAAAAGATATTTATTACTATCCTGAATCTAAAGTTAGACTTAGAAGTCTTAAGGAAGTAGAAAATTATTGCAAAAATAATGATATTCAGTTTAATCCCGATGAATTTGATTTTTCAACGAAAAATTTAGATCAAGAAATTCTGGGGAGTGACAATGATGAACTTTTGAGTGATAGTGAGATTGAAATTCATTGCGCGGAAGTTAAAATTCCTTTAACTTATGAAGAATCTCAAAATTGTTTGGAAAAGAACGAATGGCTCAGGTCGATGAGGGAAGAGATAAAAACGTTAGAATCTCGCGGCGTTTACGAGTTAGTTCCGCGTAAAGAAGCCGCAAAAATTTTGGGTTGCAAATGGGTGTACAATTTAAAAACTGATACTAGTAACTCAATTAAAATATATCGCTCAAGATTAGTAGCTCTTGGTTTCAGGCAGACCGAAGGGATAAATTTTTTTGATACATACTCGCCCGTCATTAATTTCACTTTAGTTCGATTTTTCTTTATAATACTAGTTGTATTAAAAAGTTGGAAACATGCTCATTTAGACATAAAATGTGCATATTTGTATGGAAACTTAAAAGAAACCATATATCTGGAACAACCAAAAGGTTTTGTAACGAAGGGCAAGGAAAACTATGTAATGAAACTTAAAAAAGCTTTGTATGGCTTACATCAATCAGGGCGTGAGTGGTTTCATGAGTTAAATAAAGTATTTGCTGAGTTAAATTTCAAAAAGCTAGCAAGTAGTAACTGTGTTTTTCATTTGAATTGGCAAATTATAATTTTAGTATATGTAGACGATCTAGCTGTATTTGCTTTAAACAACGATTTGTTACATCATGCAATCAGTTTAATACAGTCAAAGTTCGACATTAAAAATTTAGGAGGAATTTCAAAATTCTTAGGGGTTGAATTCGAATGTACTGATGGTCATTTATTTATGCATCAGAAAAGTTATATTGAAAAATTAGATTCTGTATTTAATCAATATAGAAAAGAAAATGTCAAAGTTCCTCTAAGCCCTGGTGCAATTGTTGAGAAATGTGCAAAGGGGGAAGAAATTCAGAATGTGCCTTATAGATCTTTGATAGGTAGTCTTTTATTTTTAGCCACAAGAACGCGGCCTGATATTATGTTTCATGTATCTTTGTTGTCTAAATATTGTAATTCACCTTCAAAAAGTCATTGGAAAATGTTATGCCAAGTTTTAAATTATGTCATAAGTACTAAAGGATATTGCTTGGACTTTTCTAAAGCTAGTAATTCTAATGTAGAAGCTTACGTAGATGCTAGTTGGTCTTCAGATCGAGATGATCGAAAATCAGTAAGTGGGTTTTTAGTTACGTTAGATGGTGTTCCAATATCTTGGTTATCGTCCAAACAGGCAACAGTTGCTCTTTCCAGCATGGAATCTGAGTTCATCGCGATATCAGAAGTAGTTAAAGAAATTATTTGGCTTTCGCGAATCTTACAAGATTGTAAAAATTTGGGAGTAAATTTTGAAAGGCCTAAAATTTATTGCGATAGCAAAAGTGCTATTTATTTTTCAAGAAATTTTGTGGAAAATAAACGAACTAAACATATAGACATCAAATACTTTTTTGTAAAAGAAAATTTAAAGGATGGTAAATTTGATTTAATTCATGTTGATGGAAAGAACAACTTAGCAGATTGCTTGACAAAATGCTTAACTGTGCAACAGTTAATGGACTTCTGTAAAAGAGTATTTTATTTCAGTGATTAAAATATTTTTCTTGTATGGATCTGTGAAAATGAGGGGGATATGTTGGACTATCGAGCGTCTTTTTTCACAGCTCCATGCAAATTCTTTATTAACGATCAAGAAGATCACTTTTGTTTTAACTTTTTTTCTTTATGCAAATTTGTTTGTAATATATATACACTGTAAATAAAGTTTATTTTGTTGGTTCTGGCAATGAGGCTCCATGATTGACGTATTACATGAGATCCACGAATTCCAAATGCGCAGAACTAAATCTGACATCATCAACTCTATCAAAAGCTTTCGTTATTGCTTTTTAGAATAATGGCTTTGGAGTCCCACTGTACATAATTTTTATCAGATACACACCATATTGTTTTATTTATTTATGTATCTCATTTATTAATTATTTTTATTTTGAATTTTTTGAAAAGGAAACAATTCTTTTTATGACCTGAAAATATTAATGACGCCTTGCAAAGTAACATATCATCCGAAATTCTGTTCCAAGAGTTTTAAGATAACTCCTAGAAAAGACTCAAGCTCTTATAGCAGTGATAAAAAACTAATCCTTTTTGTTAAAAACGAAACTTTATTTTTTGTCATTTCTTGAGTTTTTACGGATATGCACACAAAAACTAAAGTTCAAAAATATCTAAAAAAGGTTTCTTCATCAGAACATAAATACAATAGCTCCTTTAAATTTTATTAGAGCAAATTGACATGAACTTTTAAGGTCTATGCCTTTTTTTCTTTGATTTGACGTGGAATAACGTACACAATTTTGATCTGCAGTATCCCCTTGAAACTGGTTTGTCTCAAAAATAAAACCAACGTTTTTTAATTAAGAAAAGTGTGTTCTTTCCAATAATGTAAAGAAAATTGAAATTCAAAATGACTCTTTTGAGATATTGCCCTTTGAAATTGAGACAAAATTGAAAAAAAAATGTTGACTGGAATTTTAACTCGCATAATTCAGCAATTATTTGAGCTATCAAGATGCCACTTGCACACTTTTCGGACGAACTATCAGGCTACAAACGAGGAAAGAATTAGTTTCAGAAAGTCATTCTCTCAGCAGATACAAGCTGATAACGTATGGTCAAAATTTGCAAAAATACGATACTTTACCAACTTTGGCAGCAATTTGCAAAAACTTGACAGTGCATTGAGCTTTTGTTTCACAAGTAGGCTATTCTACCTTAATCAGTGATCAGAATCACCAAATTTGAGCCTGATAATCGTTTTAGGTCGCGAGCAATAAAAACACAACCTTGACTATTTGGTCATTTTTTTCAAGAAATGAAAAAGAGGCCTTTACAAAATAATTTTTGTAGGCTAAACCATAAATCTTATGGAGCTATAATTTGGTATGGCTTCATGCAAGTCTTATATGTACTTCTAAAAAAATTTTCATCAAAATCAGAGGGGATCGAGTGGGGATTTTCTCGAAATTTGGGACACTTGACATGGAATGACCCCAATGTAAAACATGTTAACATTCCTGATTTTTTTTTTGAGTATCTTGCCATTGCGGTGCCAGCCTAAGTTTTGGTTTGGGGAAAGAACAGTGGCAGAGCTATAAAATATATTTTTTTGAAGAAATTCTAAGGAGACGTGTTTGAGATATTCAAGGTCAAAAGTTACGGTCAATGACCTTGAAACCCTAACCTGTCATAAGAAAATCATGTTACATATCAAAAGAAAGCTCCATTCTTTAGCTTTACAATGGTTTTTGATTTTTTATTCCACTGTAATTAGGTGAGAAGTTACAGTCATTTGCATGCAGCCACTTATCTTTTTTTCACACTTTTTGCTGTTTTTTACAGCCCTGTATTTCGTAAAATTTTAAAAATAAAAATCTAAAAATTGGCAAGAATACATAGCTCGTCATATGTGTCCCTCACACCAGATTTGTTTAAAATCGGAAATGGTGAGGTCACGAAAGTGATTGATCTGACATGGAATTGCCCCATTGTTAGAAATTTATAATCACAAAATGTCTTCTATTATTTAAGAAAAAAAAATTTTCTTTTTTTAACTTTCCTGTTAACGTTTTGATTACTAATCACTTTCTTAATATTTGAATGTGCTTTTTTTCTTTTTTAAGTTGTTATAAATTATTCTTCTTTTAATCTAAAAATGACAAACAAAATAAAATTTTAAATTTTTCTGATTGCTCTTTTGACATGCAAATTTCTGCGTGCATCAGGTTTTCCCAGATAAATTTAAAAATCTTACATTTAGGAAAATTAAAAAGAAAGTGTCCATTACATGTGCTCATTAATAACATAAGGGACAAGAATGGTATCTTCGGATAGTCTTTTAGTGCCAAAGGCGGTATTATGCAATACAAGAAACAATGGAAATATTTTGAATTACTATGACTTTCTATTATGATTACCATTGATGAATGACTTTCGTGATGCAGTACTAAATATTATTTAATTATTTTAATTAATTTTCAAAATACAATTGCTTAATTTTAGGTTCGAGGGCAGCAAGGTTTGATGGTTGAAACTCTACTTATGTCTGGTGATGTTAAAAGTACTATTGATGATATTACTCACAAAGTTCTTCATGCGTCTGGCTATGAAATGCTTCTGCAGCATTCAAACGATGGTTTGTGGCTCATTAGCAAATAACTGCTTTTACTTTTTCTGTAATATTCCAATACTCATTGTATGAAATATACCTTTGTGCATAAAAAAACCATATGAAACAACATTGAAAGCTTTTTGTCAAAACTCACAGTTTTGCATTGAAAAAGGCATTCCTTGTAACGCCAAAACACTTGTCTGCAGTATTTCTGTGCATTTGTGCTTTTCAACATTGTTTTATATGCTTTTACTCATTGTATGATTTTAACAATTGTATTTCTTGCTTAATTACATTAATAGTTTCGAAAAAATTATTTCCCCTTTTAATAAGGAACTGCGAATGTTTTTTATATAAAATGCATAAGCTTCTGAAGTATTGTTTGTATTTAAATTTTTGCATTCTATAAATTAAGAATAGATTTCACATCTTTTTATTTTGCTACATGCTTAACATCTGATGCAGAATTAGTTAATGTACGGTTAAATTGAACTGAGAAACTTTATGTAAAATTTTTAAATTCTTAGACTTCATATTTTATTTTATTTAAAAATGTTCCAGACACTGAACTTATTTTCTTCCTTAACTTATTTAAAGAAAACAAAGATTGAACTTTAGTCTTCACAAACTGAAAAGTATTCAAAGCATTAAACTGTTTCGATATACTTTTATATATATATATTCCTATTATATATTTATTATATACTTATTTAAAGAAAACAAAGATTGAACTTTAGTCTTCACAAACTGAAAAGTATTCAAAGTGTTAAACTGTTTGGATATACTTTTATATATATATTCATCAAAAATATTGTTATTGTTTCAATACTAATTGAAAATTAACTGTACACTGATTTATTTTTCAGAATATTATGTGAAATGTATGACGTCATTCCATTTGCTCCAATTCCTTGCTGCAAAACCTTCATTTCTAAGTATGCACCTTCAACATTTAATCACTTTGCTTCCTAAGATGAGTCCTGAGATGCTGAGAAGAGTAGCATTTCTATACGATCCATCTAGAAAAATTGCTCAATTAGCATTTCGTAGCATGGCATCATCAAAAGTATCTGAAAGGTATGTTGATATTAGTGCTTGACCCTTTATATATATTGACATATTTACTGTTTACTGTCTTTTACTACATCAATAATAAGCTATATGATGTAACAAGAGAACATGCATTCATTGTTTATTGTTTTTAATTCAATGGAAATTTATCCTTTTGTGTTTACAAATATTAAACATGTACTAATAATAGTAAAAAAAACATTAATTATGAATATATAAATTTAGTCCTATATGCTACTTATACTGCATGGCAAAATATACCTCCCAAAACAGTTAGCAATGCAATTCACCTATCCACTTGATGTAATGCAATTTTTCGCATGCTGTCCCAAGAGCTCTCTGACAAAGGGTCCTGAAAACTATAAGAGGAAAATCTGCAATCATGATAGTGACAGACTTATTTAGAAGGGGATATATTTACTCATGTGTATTGGTTTGTTTAATTATGTAAGCATGTTGAGAATTGCTCATTTGTAAAATATTAGTTCTGTAATATATTTAGGGTTTCTAAAAAGTTTTGGGTACTTTTTTGTTTCGATTAAAATTAATTTCATTGCATGCAAAAGAAATAATTTAGTATTTTATGTTAAAGTTCCATCATTTAGTGCATTATTTTCCTAAATAAGGAATACTCGTTTTCTTTCTTTTTAAAAAGAATGACATATCTATGCCTAAAAATGACAATTTGCTGATTGTTTTGTTAACCTGTCTGTCATTAGTCAAAAATCAAAAAAATAACTTTTACTAACTGCAAAAAGATTTTGGAAGTTTATGCAAAAGATAGTCAATGTTTCATCGTTGATGTATCATAACATGTTGTTGAATTTTTTTCTTCTAGTAAAAATTGACAGTGTTTGAACAAAATGAGTAAAATTCTGCATAATAAGTATTTTGCTTTGTCCAAACTTAAAAACTTGTATTGTTGTTTCTTCATAACCTTCAGAAATTAAATTCGCTTTTGATATACTACATTGCTACAAATTAAATAAACTTTTACTGGAAGATATTGCACAAAGTATTTACCAGAAGATATTGTATCAAAATACCTAACCAGTTTTGAATTATTGATAAAATTTTAATTTGCCACGATGTGTAGTAAAAATGTTTTGTAATGCTTTTATAATGTGTGAAATGTTGTCTGATGAATAAACTTTTACTTTTTGGAACCAAATCAACATTTAAATTTTATCATTTTACAAAAGCTCCTGTTTTCAAGTAGTCGTAACTAGTCTTTGAAATATTCATTTTTTTCTTGAAATGTTTTAATACTCCTTGAAAATTAATTTCCAACTTGGTGTATGAACCATGAGTTCAATAGATCAAGGTAGTATAATATTTTTGCTGGGAAACTCATTTTTTCAGAAATGAACAATGCTTATGCACATTTTTAGTATCAGAATCAAACACTGCTGTTTTAAAAATTACTAAATTACTCTGTAAGTTTCATGTTTTATTCAATGATTTAAGCATATATGACCCATCTATATTTTTTTGTATATTTATATACTATGAATACATTTTTTAGATACTGGAGTTTTTCTTCTTTAGCAACAATATCGAGTGAAATGATTGACATCAATCAAAAGGTACATGTCACTAAATTTTAATTCTTAATATTTTATTGTTTTACCTGCTCTGTTTATATGTATAATCATTAACATCGCTTATTATAATTTTTTGCTCATGTATTTTTGGATGCAAATTAATTCTAAAGTTCAGTTTTTAAGATTTTTAAAGAAATTTGTAATATGAATAGAATTGTTTAAACTGTATTTCTAAAAAAAGATTTTCCCCCTGCAACTACTGATTTTGTAACATATATTAATTACTTTAGTTTAATATAAAAAAATGGTAGTAGCTAAACGACATTCAAATTTCTTTGTGTGTCAAAAGGCTGTACTACAACACTACTGTTCTTAAAAAGCATCTTTTAAAAATATATAAACGTACAGATAGTACAAACCTGATTTTAACTTTTCAGTTGGACCAGTGATAAAAACCGTTCCAAGCAGGAAAAATGTAAAACTGGGGTCAGGGTTAATAATCCAACCATATTGTTTAAAAATTGGCCCTTATCGAATGGAATAGTGAGAAAAATGCATAATCTTTACTTCTTTTTTTTGTTTTTAAATACAATTTTATTTATAGCTCCTTCCATACCAACAATTCTCGCTAATTTGTTTGGTTGGCATTTGCACAAAAAAAAGTAAATAAATAATAATGCTTTGAATCATTTGATCATCTGTTGGGGCACCTTTTATTATTTCCTCGTCTTCATTGTTTCATTACTATGATCGGAAGCGGGTATTAAATCTGATATTGAGAGAATTCCTGATGTGATAGATGATACATGGGACAGTGACTTCTGAGAGAATTTCAATACTAAGAGTATGCACTGCTTTGGTCCTTGCTAGGAAACCATACGATAGTGTACTAAAGAATTGTTTTGAAATGAGTAGCAATCGAAAGAGCATTGCAATACATGTTTGCAGAACCATGCCCTGTGATCAGCATATGAGGCCTTACATTTTGCCGAAGTTTTTTAAAAAGTCGCTAAATTTAGTGAGTTTCAGTGACTAATGGCAGACGTCTTTCCCATGATCCGTAGAAACAGATGGTGAAATTGGACAATAAATTTATTGGCACTTTGAAAAAATTTCGTCATATTTTAAAACCTTATATCTTGATAACAGGCAGACAAAAGCAAATTTTGAGTCAAGAATATGTCTTGAGATGCTTATTCAATTAGTGCCCATTTGAACTTTTTTCATTATTACACTAATCTTATGGTTCCTGGTCAGTTGTTAATGACAGAGCAGTCTTATGAAACTACTTTATCTTGAAAACAAGGTGGAATTTTTTTTTTATTTCAGTCATGTAAATAAAAAATGATATCTATCTGTAGTCAAAAAACATATTAAATGAACTTTTTGAGAAGAAATTTGTAAAATCCAAAATCTTTTAACATTATCAGTATAGCCTTTTTCTGGGACCAACTGAAAATTTCATCAGAGGCTAGGTAATGTATAAAACAGGTAACCTAAAATGGTGGTTCCACTGTATTTATAAAATACTTACCAAAAATATTAAATAACTATATGTAATGCATATTTTACTGTTTTGTTCGACCCAGTGGTGCCTTGTTCTCTTACACATAGAGAAACATTAAGCATTTAGAATATAAAAATATTGGGTTTGTGTTTTAATTTTGAAAAGCCAAAAATTTTCTTTTCAGTAATGCTTCTAGTTTTACCATTCACGTCATGAAAGTTTTGTTTTCCTTATAATAAATATTTTAGCACAACATTTTTAGTTTGCTCTTTCATTTTCAGAATGAAGAACTGCCTTCTTCAGAGGATATTATAAAATTTTTCATTTTTGTTCTGTTAATGCTTTGCCATAAACTGAACTATCCAAAGTTTATTAAAGATTTAATACATGTGCCTGAAATTGAAAATCATAGGAATAGTTCAGTTGACACTTGCAGTTCAGAAAGATCTGCTGATTTACTAGTAAATAATTCACCTCTTTCATGTGGACAAGCTCATTCTGCATGCATTCAAAATGGAGTATTATATATTTGGGGAAAATCTGGCTGTGGAAGGTAATTTAATTTCTAACTTCAATTTCATTATATATTTTCTTGAACAAAGAGAAGGTTTTTTTAGTGTTTTTTCTGCATTAAGATGTTTTGAGACCAAAATCTGACATAAATGTTTTATTTTTATAATGAAGTCACTTATCATTTGCCTTTATTTTTATTTTAGTTTTTTATGGTTTTTAAAACCATATATTAATACAGATATATATATATATAATAAAACAAATAAAAAATAATAATAATGAAATAGAAAATGGCACATTAGGAGAAGTGAAAGGAGAAAGGTTGAATCCAGAGCTCATCAGCCGTGGGGGATTCAAGAGTGGTCGAAAGACCAAAAAATTTAAAAATAAACTATAGAGAGGATGTTTTAGTTCAAAATATGCAGTCTACAGATCTTCATTGGGCAAAAAAGCATCAATGTGAACCTGCAAACCGCACATTAGAACAAAAACCTAAAACTAAAAGCAGGGGTTTCGCCTCGACCGATTAGGAATAAAATTCCCAAAAACCGGCCAACCACAGTACGGTCCTGCTGTGAAAATAAAAACATCTCACCTGAAGTTCCGCGCGACAAAATCCAAAATCATATCCAGCAAATCAGGAGGCAGTCCAGTTGTCAAAATAAAAATATAAGGTAAATCCGTGTCCAAAAAACAAATCCTAATACGTTCCGATTTACCATTTACACGTGCTCAAAAAATATCCATCCCTGCAATCCTGTAATGGTTTCTTCCAGCGATTTCATACGATTGAACAGTTAAACAGTTACAGTGAAGCAAAGTCGTTATTGAAGGTTATACTTGAGCAAACATTTATAATTAGATTTTTTGGAAAATTGTTGTCAAATAGTTTATTTTTAAGAAGAGAAAATTCCAAATTAAAAGCAGTTTCAGTGTTACAAATTCTTTTAATTCGCAGGGCTTGTGAAATAATGATGCCAATGAAAACTTTTTTGCTAAGGCAGGAATTATAATCTTGTAGGCTATTGACTTTGAATTGGAATTCACGTCTTTTATCATAAATCGTGGTGTAACAGAAAGAGCCAATTTCTATGTTAATGTCCAGGAAATTAAAAAACTTTTGATTTTGACTGGTTTTTTTAAGCGTTAAGGAGTTATGATAAATAGTTTTGCTGAGCTCAGAGAAATTGGAAAAAATAATGCATAGAAGATCATCAATGTATCTACAACAGAGAGGTGTAGAGGAGGGGTTTTCAATCGAAAATTTTCTTTCATAAAACAAGAGAAAAAGGTTGGCAAGGGTTGAACTAAAATTAGCTCCCATTGCAATACCATTGATTTGTTGAAAACATGAATTAACATGTTGAAAACATGAATTATGGTAAATCCCAAAAAAATACAAGACACAAAAATACAAAAGTGTACTGATATGTCAGCTCAATGCCGCTAGAAACAATAGCAGTACCATCATAATCAAAGATACAAAAGGAAATAGTGATATGGCAAACCATGACTGGCACGTCATCAAGGGGAAGACCAGATCCCTATTTCACAAGGCCCTTTCTATCAGACACAAGGGAAGGTCCCAATAACATGTCACCTTCCCCAAAAGCCTTGAATAAAATGAAACATAAACACCCACAATAACACAAGCAAAAGAAATTTGAAACACAGTCAAACACCAAAAAGGTCAAAAAAGTCAAGTATACTCACATGGAAAGATACCAGATGTGAACTGAATGATCATCAGCGCAACCAGCAAATATGTGGCCAGAATAGAGAGTTACGGTTCAAGTTAAACTGTTTTAAAATAATTTAAGTAAAAGGAGGAAGGAATTTCATTGAAATCCAATGAAGACTTAAGAAAATTAGTGTTTTTTTGGATGAAAATCTCTTTGTTGCAGATATTTTTAATTCTATTTATTTCATTGATTAAGGTATTACGCTAAACTTTGATAGAAATATTGGAGTTCCATGCAATCAATCGATTAACATGGAAGTTGAAACAAAGACGCTTATCAAAAAGATCAACCAGGATATCATTTCCTGAAAAACAGATGTTAAGGTCAAGAAATGCAGTTTGTTTAATATTTGTATTTGTGTGAATAAGTTCTAAATCAACAGGATAGACATTTTTTGAATCATCATAAAAATTCAATTCAATTCAATCATCAATTTTTATGATATTCAAAATTCAATTCAATCATCAACTTTTATGATGATTCAAAAAAATATCTATCCTGCTGATTTAGAACTTATTCACACAAATACAAATATTAAGCAAACAGACTTTCTCGACCTTAAAATCTGTTTTTCAGAAAATGGTATCCTGGTTGATCTTTTTGATAAGCGTTTTTCTTTCAACTTCCATTTTAATCGATTGATTGCATGAAACTCCAATATTTCTATCAACGTTTACCGTAATACCTTAATCAATGAAATAAATAGAATTAAAAATATCTACAACAACGAGATTTTCATCCAAAAAAACATTAGTTTTCAGTCTTTGTTGGATTTCAATGAAATTCCTTCCTCCTTTTACTTAAATTATTTTAAGACAGTTTAACTTTAACCGTAACGCTTTGTTCTGGCCACATATTTGCTGGTTGCGCTGATGATCATTCAGTTCACGTCTGGTACCTTTCCATGTGAGTACTTGACTTTTTTGACCTTTTTGGTGTTTGACTACGTTCCAATTTTCTTTTGCTTGTGTTATTTTGGGTGTTTATGTTTCATTTTATTCAAGGCTTTTGGGGAAGGTGACATGTTATTGGGACCTTCCCTTGTGTCTGATAGAAAGGGCCTTGTGAAATAGGGATCTGGTCTTCCCCTTGATGACGTGCCAGTCATGGTTTGCCATTTCACTATTTCCTTTTGTATCTTTGATTATATATATACAGATAGAAGACAAAAAATAATACAAACACCTGTGACATAATAGAAAATCTTTATCACTAGAGGTTTCACCACCCTTTGACTGAAGTACAGATTTAATACAGTGTGGGATAGATTCATGAAGCTCATGAAGAGTATTTAAATTAAAATTAAGCCATTCCTCTTGCAGTGTAGTCTCTACTCTTAAAAGTCCGGATGGAGGTTTAAATCAAAACGAAATTTGACTCAAACTGTTCCCTCAAAGGTTAAAGAATATTCAAGGCCAGTGACTGAGAGTTTCATGTGAGATGTTCAACTTTAGTGTCATGCTCTTCAAATCATTCTTGAGCATTTGCTACCAGGGTAGATAAAGTTGTTGCTATCTTGAAAAAGTGGTTGCTCTCCAGGACATAAAATCTCCACAGAAGGATGGACTTGGTCCCCTAAAATGCTTAGGTAGTGATTGAATTTATCCTCCCATGCACAATAACAAGTGTCCCAAGACCGTGCGGATGGTTGTTCCGTGCTGTTTCTGTTGCAAGTGGTGCGGTTGTACTGAAGGTGTGAAATATGTCCTACTTTTTCAGAGGCGTTTGTATTACTTTGTTCACTATCAGTTTATATATATATATATACACAGTCCAGTCACATTAGTGTGACCGCTAGGGTGGAGCGAAAAAAAGAAAGTTTTTATTTTTAAATCGTAATAGTGTGGAAAAGTTGTGATTGGTGAAGACTTACAAAACAAAACAAAAATTTTTGAAATCGAATAATATCTTCCGATCCCGCAAAGAGCCTGAAATTTTGAAAAAATGAAAATTTTCATGTGTTTTTAGCGATTTTTAAAAATGCTTGTTTCAATGTTTTATTTTAATGCTCTTGAACGGAAAAGTTACGATTCGTAAAGCCTTCTGAAATTTTAAAAAATATATTGAGATCGAATAATACCTTCTGATCCAGGAGCAAGCCAGAAAAACCGAAAAATTGGAAATATTCAGCTTTTTTTTGGGGGGGGGGATTTAAAAAATTTTTAAGCAGTTTTCTCGGTTTTTTTTTCTTCTTTTTTACCCGGTACCATAGCGTAAAGAATTTTAAGAAGAACTATATTAGTCTTTTAAACATCTAAAACTACCATTCTTTACAACAGTGGTTCTCAACGGGGGCGATACCGCCCCCCGGTGGGCGGTGGGAAGATGTTGAGAGGCGGTGAACATATTTTGGGCGGTAGGGTGGCGGTGGACAGATTTTGGCCGGTAAGGGGGCGGTGGGTATATTTTCAAATATACTTGTGAGAACATGTTTTATGCTGGGGTGGCAGGAAACAGTCATCTCTTATATCCCCTAATTATAGCTTTAAAAATATTTTCTCCGGATATCTCCCAAACCCAGATCTTTCTCCTAACGTCATGAGCGATAGCCTAAAATTTGTCAATAGCGCGAAATTTAAGAGCCACCTATCTTGACCAGTGGCGGCGCTAGCTATGGGGCAGGGGGGGGCATCCCCCCCCCCCCCATCGGGGAAAATTTCTAACTTTGTCGGAGAAAAAATTACCGACGATCAAATTTTCCGACAGAAATCTAAGTGCCGAAATCTCTTCTGATTCCGACAGATCAGTAAAATAATTTCAATAAAATCATTCAACTGAAAAAACTTTATTTTTTCTTAAGATATTCCCATTATTCGACTAAGTACGCAATTCCCAGACTAATTTCGAACACGAGAACCATCGAGTTGCTGCCATCGTATCTCTTTTGGATGAACGTAAGTTCTGCTGGAGAAAGTTATTTTTGTTCAGGTAGAAAAGTCCCCTTTCGTTTTCTAACCAGAGGTCCCACCCGTAAACCGCCAGCAGCGTGGCAAGTCACTTTCTGAGAATCTGATAGACCAGTCGCTAGACACGTGTTTCTCTCAGGGCCTTTGCCACCACCAAGGAGGCCTGATGATACTCGGGGATGAGCGGTAAGACCCGACGACTGTGTGAAGAAAGGAAAAGACATCCCCCGCTGGTGAAGGGGCTGGCTCAGGACTCCGGAATTGCGAGCGTCGCCAGAATCACTATTGTACGATTGTGCATCGTCAGACAGTTTTAATTAGTGTAACACGAGTAACAGGTGTCGGTCGGGGGGGGGGATGATTTTTGGCGGGAGCTTGAAGCAAGGCTTTGGCTTCAGACACTTCAGAGAAGTAGAAAGAGCAGTTTACGAAAGAAAGACGTTTTCGTCGAAAGAAATTTTTCCGCCGGTCTTTCTCTCCATCATCGGGCCTTTTGGGTGTGGATCTCCTGTTGTCTTTGAACCTTATGATAGGTTGACTGAAACGTTTTCCTTCATCAACAAGGTAACAAGCAGAAATTATTATGGTTTGCTTTAAATTTCCTTTTTTTTTAATTAAAATGCATGTGTTCTTTGTTTTAAAATACATGTCAATAAATGGGAAGCATATCTATAAATCGTAGCAAACGCTTTAATTAACTGTCGCATTATGAGATTACCGTTATATGATTTTTCCATTAATACTCGTATATTAAATGATAGTAGCAGAATGTAACTGATGTTGGTTGTTTGTAATGCCTTTATAACATTTGATCTAAAAGTAAAAATTAATTGCACCTGCATTAATTTTAAATGTTTTACTGTGCACAAAAAAAAATAGTTTTCTTGCACTTTAGAAAACATATTTTTTCTTTTCTTTGGTTCGAATTTTAAGCAAATAGATAAACAAATGGAATCACACTGTTGCGCACTTCTTTAACATAGGGCGGTTCTCCCGGTCCCCTGCCAGTTTTTCAGGTAAGGAGTCGTCAATCTCATTTTGCAATGTAAAAAAAGGGAAAAACCTTCCCAGTATTAAAGAATAAATAAAATGTATAGAAAGACATGAATCAAGATGATTAATTTTTTTTTCTGTAAAATTTCGATAGGAAATGTGATCTTTAAATCTTAGTTAAGGATTTCCTGTAATCTAACTTCTAACTAAAGAAATATTATTTTCGAATGTTTTTTAACCGAAAGGAAAAGTAACATCATAGAAACCTTTGCGAGCAGCAGTTGAAATAAATAAATAGTAACAATAATAAAAATCGTGATTGCTTCATTGGGGCAGCTGACCAGGGCCATCACCGAGAGTCAAACTGGGCGATTTTTTATCAGTTAGGTCACCGGGCCGCCTCCCCCATCTGACAAAGGTTGGCTTCTCGTTTTTCTTAATGGGAAAAAATCAAGAAATAGGAAATTTTAAAATTACTCCCCCCCCCCCCCCCAAGAAACAACAACAACCTATAAAGCCAACTAGATTTTCAAAAACGTTGTCGAAAAGAAGCACATAAAATTTTTGTTTTGGGGGCAATTTTGAATAATTTCTGGGAGAGTCTCTGTACCACAACCCTTACCCTATCGTCGTCAAAGGCGCCCAATAACTGCGTTTTTAGGAGTCTTAAGAATATTTCGGGGAAGAGTCCCGAACCAAACGATGCCCCTGTACTTTTTTTTTTAAATAAGAAGCCGCTTTATTTCTCAAAAATAGAAACTGTGAACAAGTGGTTCTGATTAAAAATTGTACCACACGTGGTCCCTCTCCAATTAAGAAATCTGCAATAAAACTCTGCAACTTAGTCAAAAATTGCCAACAAATGGGATTTTTAGACTTAAAACTAAAAAATATGTATATATCCAGTGTAGTGCATCATTGCCCCTCTACATAATTAAAGATTGTCTAAAATAACGTTTTTAGGACTTGAATTTCAAAATAACTGCATATTATAAGAAACTTAGTTTTCGTAACTAAATTTTTTAATTATACCTGTGCCCCCCTGTCGGGCATTTCCTAGCGCCACCTCTGATCTTGACCGACTTTTTGGGTCGCTTGAGCTTCCCCCCTAACAAGGTAACAATCGCAGTTTTCACGATGCAATGCGAAAAAAATTTCCGGAGAAAACTCCCAACCCTTGACCATTCCCTCTTCATCAATAAAACTAGCTTAAATTTTGTCTACTTGTATTTTGGAGAACGTTAGATGGAGCTCTGACTCCCTAACATTACTAAACTTAGCCTTTAAATAACTTCAATTATGAAAAATCTTTATAAGAGACCTCTTTCTCCCTAGTTAATGTTACCAAAAATTGTCTGAAATTACGTTAATTTTATATGTTTCACAGGGGGCGGAATCTGAATTTAAGTGTCAACCACCACGAAACATAAAACTAATTAACCACATTTTTAAGATTTCTTTTTCAAAACATTTTCGGGGGGGGGGGGGGTTCCCGATACTTTACCTTCAGTCTTTACTCTGATGTCACCGAAGTCATACTTATAACTTTTGTTTTCTTATCTAACTTTCAAAGCCAATTCAAAGTCTTTTCAGCCAATTAATCGAAAAGAATTTCTTTGAATAGAACTTACCTCTTTATTTTTAAATTCAACTTATACCAGTTTTTTTTTAAATTAAAACTTCGTTTATAATCTTTAAAGGTGACTGGTACGGCTATAGTTTCAAGTCCTTGTCCCTTCTGGGAAAAAATAGGAGGAACGGCTGTTAGCCTTTCCGTAGTAAAATCCTATATCCGTACACAATAAATAGGGGATGCGTATTGCATAGTTGCTAGTAAATAAGAGTAAGACTGTTTGGGATCGGACTGTTCAGGAACTATTTGAACGTAATGTATTTTTCAAAATATATTGGTTTTCAAACAAAATATTGAAAAAACGATGCATTTTTATTTCAAAACGTGTTGTTCTTTTTTACCTAAAAAATGGTTCACTCATTTAATGAACTCATTCTATGCACTTGGTTTTTACTGACACAGCTTTTTAGAAGGGGGAAAATGCCCATTTTTTCTAAAAATTATCTTAAAGGAAAAGAAAAAAAAAGCATAAGTTTTTAACTTTATAGTCATTTTTCAACTATCTGTTTGGGCAAAATTATAGGATTAAACCTGTCAAGAAAACGACCCCCCCCCCCTCTTCCACTTTTACGTCCGTCCGCAAAGGGGGCGCTGAAAAAATTTTCAACCCTATAGGGGGGCGGTGGCTGTAAAAAGGTTGAGAACCACTGCTTTACAACAATGAAACATTTTTAAATAATAGAAAATTATAAAATATTTTCCAAAATTTCTACAATCCAGTACAAAAACCCACTAAATAGAACACCCACGCACAAAATAAACTCATTTTAATCACTAAACTATAAACAGTTTTGATACCTAACTAATTATATACAATTTCTTAACCGCCTTTTGAAGTCTGTGCCTTCTATAAACTGTTACCTAACCTAACTTACTACCCAAAGAATCCTTTAACATTAATTTAATTAAAAACTAAATTTTGTTCAGTCTTTAAAATTAAACCTAGTTAGGTTAAGTAATGTATAGAATGAGACTGCAAAAGGCAATTAAAAATTAAGAAACTAACATATAATGACCCAAGTAGCACACTTTGTTTTTTAAAGGTTGTAAAATGGTTATTAACGTTGTGACAACCGCTTAAAAACGTTTATAAAACGTTTAAAGGTTATTTGTGCTACCTGGGGAGGTACGTATTAAATAGTTTATCGTTTAGAGATAAAAAATATTGTTTCTCTTATGAGTGAGTATTTTGTTCAGTGGATTTTTGTACTGAAAAAGTTGAACAAATTTAATTAATAGGTATGGGTAAGAAGTTGTATGTAAATATTATGTATTCAATAGCGGTTTTTATTTAAATATAATTTTGTGTGTAAAAAATTAGAAATCAACAAAATCTAAAATTTGTTTTGTCTTCTAGACTAATAAATTCATTATATTTATGGCTTTCACATCAAATGTGTTCCAAAATCATCATTGAGAGGCTCTACAGTAACCTCTTAAGCACAAGTTTCTCTTCAATTGTGTTTCAAATGTTCAGTTTTCATGATAACATGTTTTAATATTTTTTGCATAAAGCTAATGAGGGTGTGTGGGGCAGGCCTTCCCCGCAGTGCCCTCACCTTATCAAATGCTTTCCAATCATTAATTTTTATTATACCTTGCCCCACTTTGCTTGGAACTGTGTTACTGTAGGAACCAACATAACCTTAAAGCAAACTTAAAGCAACTAAAAAGCAAAAAATAATAGATAACATGAACATAAAAAAAAATTTTCCCATGCCTATTAATTAAATTTGTTGAACTTTTTCAGTACAAAGATCCACTGAAAAAAATACTCACTCATAAGATGAACAATATTTTTTATCTCTAAACGATAAACTATTTTAATACCTACCTCATTATATGTTAGTTTCTTAATTTTTAATTGCCTTATGCAGTCTCATTCAGTACACTAACCTAACCTAACTAGGTTTAATTTTAAAGACCGAACAAAAATTAGTTTTTAGTTAAATTAATGTTATAGGATTCTGTGGGTAGTCAGTAGGGTGAGTCGAAAAAATCGATTTTTTTATTTCGAAATCGCATTACCTCTCAAAAGTTGTGGTTTAGTATCCACAACTTGGGAAAAATAAGAAAAAAATTCTAAGTTGACGTCTTCGGTTCGCGCATGAGGCTCAAAGTTGGAAAAAATATGTTAAAAATGGAAATTTTCAAAAGGAAAAAATTAAAAAAAAATGTAACTTTTTATAATGCAACTGACATAAGCTGTAAATATTTTGTGTATTTTTAATCTAAAAAAATATTTTATAGCTTTTACATACGATCATTAGTTTGCACATCAGCCTTAAATTGGGCTAAAATCGCCTACAATGTCAAATTTCGAAAATATCGATTTTTTTATTTCGAAATCGCATTACCTCTCAAAAATTGTGGTTTGGTATCCAAAATTTGGGAAAAATAATAAAAAAAATCTAAGTTGACTCCTTCGGTTCGCGCATGAGGCTCAAAGTTGAAAAATATATGCTAAAAATGGAAATTTTCAAAAAATAATTTGAAAAAAAAAGTAATTATTTTCTATCGAATCTGATTCAAATTGTTTGTAGATAACATAATTTGAACCGAAAAATATACACATAACTTTTAGAAGATACATTCTGTTTGTGCATAAGGCTCAAAATATGAAAAAAAAAAGTCAAAAACTGAACCAGAACGCACTACGTCGGCACTGTGCCGGTATATTTTTATTCTACAGCCGACGTGTCTAGACATTACACATATTCTAGGAGACAGTTCGAAGTCCCTGCAGTCTGCACTCCCTTTGGTTGTCACTTAGTCAGCTAGACCCGCCAAACAAACAGTATCTTTAATTAGCAACTGAAAGTGGATCAAAAAGTACAGCGTGTTTAGCTTTGGGTGAGTTTTTTTTTTTTTTTTTGTAACTTTATAGCATATTTTTATGCTCAAGTTTTGTTGTACTGTTCTCCGTTCTCCGACTAATAAATAATGGAACCCCGGAAAACTTCCAAACGTTTAATTGTTTGTCCGTTTTTTGGTGCACCGAAACGGTTAAGTCAAAGTGTTTCACCCACATGTGCAGATGTGTTGTTAACTCGTTTTGAAGAAAAATCGCAATCTGT